>JBBPSB010000206.1:0-35104 GCA_038093375.1 Xerocomus brunneocitrinus
TTATATAATCTCTAAGTATTTTGACGCGATAATCTCCCGTGTTCTGATTGGCTAAAATTGAGAGTGGCGTGGGAGGATGCGCAGCCTGATAATCGGCGACAACTTTTACCAGACCGTCTATTGACGGTTTGCCTCTCAACGCGGCAACCTCATAGCGGGCTGGTCACCAGACTACGTCCTGGGCAAGATGAAGATGTTGTCCGAAACCAATGCTAAGTTCTACCTCAGCCCGTACGCTCTGATCTGGGATGTGTAGAGTGCTTGGCAGCACCGGAATCTCCACCGGAAAGTTGCTCGTCGTTTAGAGAATATACTTACTACCTGCAGTTTCGCAAGTTTACTTCTTTGCTCCCATGCGAAATCGTCTGCTGTTATTCGAAAATAGGACTGCAGACCCAACTTGCCCGGGTGGCTTTGAGGATTCCACCGAAAAAGGGTAGTCACAAACAAGCAACGACGAGAACAGCCAAGATAAGATAGACTCCTTTGGATCTCCTCGTTTCACTCGACTCGTTTGTGGTACAGATTTTTTTTCCCATTCGTTTCGTTGCATAGCGAGGCGCCGATCCTTCCGTTTGACAGGACATTACCAAAGGCAGCAAGGTCCGACGTTCCGACCACTTGGCATGTTTCCGATCACGGCGGGTCTCTCGCGTGGCCTTGGTACCCATGCAAATGTCAATGCCAGTCGTCGGTGAGCTTACACCAAACGTTTACTCACGGCGACGTCCTGTTTCAGTGAGAATGTGTTTGGTTTGAGAGCTTCGAGCCTGTCACCATGCTGAAGCTTTGCCATGCTCCCGAGGCTTAGATTCCATAATAGGTCTGTGACGCATGTCTCGCTTTCTAACAAACCCACGATATGCGACGTAGAAACCCATTGACGTGCTTATTCGGCGGGCCTTGCTGGCAAGGAGACGTGCTGGCAAAGCCTGGCTACCTTTCGTGAAGTGGAGACCCCTGATCGGCCACCATATGGTGAATACCTGATCATGGGTACGGCATATTTTGCTGCTCTATTTAAGAGGATGATAGGCCCCTGGAACAAGAGAAACCAATTCATCGAGCTACTTGCGGCGATGAAATTCTTGTTCCTTTCCTTCGCCACACTCGCAGTCTCTAGCTGTGTAGAGTCTGGGACTTATTCACGAACTGAGAGCCTCACCGGGCAATCATTCCTTGATGCCTTCGTCTGGCAGGATATCATTGACCCTACATGGGGGCGAGTGTACGTGGCACCATCTGTTCGCTGACATGTTTGCCTAATAGTGTGAGCCAGGAACTATGTTAATCAGTCGACAGCAAAAGAAGACGGTTTATATTCGGTTTCTGGGAACAGTGTCACTCTGCGGGCAGATGACAAAACCGTTCTCACTGCTGCTGGACCCGGTCGAAACTCATTCAGGCTGATGTCGAACATTCAGTACAGTAACCATGTTGCGATGTAAGTGGAACAACATTTACTGCATTATTCTCTTGCTGAAAGGACGCTAGTTTCGATATTAACCACATGCCCGAGGGGTGTGGAACGTGGCCCGCTGTCTGTGAGTTAATTGTTTTGGTTGGATATATAGAGTCCTCACCTATTTACAAGGGTCCGTTTCTCACTCTACATCGAGACGTTCACTAACGCCGTCCTCACATGATTCTGGTTGTATATAGGGTATGTCTGTTTTGAGATCCGAGTTTTGTCGAAGGAGATTGACGCTGTTCCCAGGAAACAGGTGAAAAGTGGCCCACTAATGTAAGGCTCACATCATGTCCGCCATGAATACATTCAACGGACATTGTACAGGGAGAAATCGACATCGTCGAAGGTGTCAACAACAAGACGCCGAATCGGGCAACGTTACACACTACTGCAGGCATGTATTACAACGGCATAATTGGGGTGCTGTTCCTTATTCTCTCGCAGGCTGTGATATGCCCTCATCCCGACCGATGACCGGGTATGTTCTCCACACTACTCATAGGCCGCGCATTCTCATCCACTCCAGCACGAGCGCGTCAACTGATTGTGACGTCTACACCACTGGTAATGACGGATGCGGTGTTAAATTCAAGGATAACAACAGCTTTGGACCAAATTTCAACAGCGATGGCGGTGGCTGGTGAATTTCTTTCCATTTTTGCGAGCTTCGATTTAGGTTGTTAATCCGGTTAGGTATGCCGTTGAGCGGAGCGCTACTTACATTGCGGTGTACTTCTGGGAACGTGGCAGTTCATCTGTTCCTTCTGAAGTACGATCTCCGGGGAAAATCATTGATACCAGCACCTGGGTAATTATTCCACGCAGATGTTTCGAAGCAAACCGCTGATAATTCAACCAGGGTACGCCTGCGGCTTACTTCCCGGATACAGACTGCAATTTCCCATCTCACTTTGGACCCATGAACATTATCATCAATTTGACCTTTTGTGTGTTACCTCCCATTTCCCCCGGCGGCAAAGAGCACAAGTTAATGCCTTGTTTTCGTAGGCGGAGCTTGGGCTGGCGCTGTTTACTCCCAAGACGGATGCCCGTCGACCTGCGTCGGTGAGCTCCACAAACCGGATCTCTCCTTTGCGAAACGCGGCTAATTGATTGGTCAGATTATGTGGATAACCACCCGGAGGCATTTTCGAATGCCTATTTTGAGTTCAACGCCTTGAACATTTACCAGTAAATATTCTTGGGTTGAAATTTTGGTTGTGTGCTGTGTACTGTACAAACATGAATCGAGGGTTGTCTTGTCGTGTTATCGTTCTTGACGCTGTGCTGCATGACAGTCCGTGACTAGTAAAAACCAATGGTGATATTTTCATCACTTTTTTCATGCTCGTGTCTTACATATATGGCCCTGACCAAGTTAGAGGTTAGAGGTCAGCTGGTCACCAGCATACCTAGCACAGTGTCTCACACGGTGCTATTCTGAGAATACAGGTCAAGGAAATGATATCTAGCTTTACTAGCTTTCGGCCTTAGCAATCATTTCAACAGCTGTTATTCCTGTCGTTTTCTTCATCAGACAGGCACTCCCGACTGTTTCGCTGGGGTACTATGCAGACCTCCAGCGTTCCTCGGGCCCATGACCTTGACCTGACCAGGAGTAGCCTACCCGTACTAACGTTCAAACCACCTCAGTTGCGGTGAGATCGGTTTGGACTTTCCTGGTAACCTTTGTCAAGGGAGGTTTCCATAATCGGGGTTTACATGTCGCGAGGGTTGCTGCCAATTTTTCTGGATGTCTTGCTACCGATCACGCCTACAGTGTGGTTGTCCAGGAATGCGGGATCGAGATGACGTTCCGAGTCGGGCTTTTGTGAGCGTGCGGACACGAAACCCGACGTCGCAACCGGACCGTCGAGTAGTAAGTATGCAGAGAGATAGTAGTAGTGGATAGTGAGTGAAAATCGTGTGCTGCGAGTCCTCGTTCTAGTAAAAGCCTGCCATCGATATCACTCGAAATGTCTTCCGCAACCGAGCCAGATGACAAGGCTGTCAACGTGCCATCCCTTTCGGCAACAGCCTTAGGAGAGTGACTCAACCGTCATGCATCAAGTCCCTTGAAGTAAGGATTCTGCTCAGCGGATATCGACTCCTGACATGGCGGCTTCTACTGCTGGTATTACGTAACCTAGGTATACCAGTTCCCATCGCTACCGCAACTTTGGGGTGCCCAGGAATCCAGCTACGACAGTCGCGATGGCCGCCTACCAACCGGGTGCATCTTGGTTGGGTTGGCTCGTACCTGGACCAGTCGCCGCCGATGCATCACGACCTAAAACTGTCATGCTTGGTGTTGAAGCCGGAATTGAGCCAGGGATTCTGTGATCGGATTGAAACAGATCATTACTTACTCTTCATCGAAGGTTCAAGCTTCAGCAATCATATATATACTTGGGTGATTTGAAGAATACTTACATAAGCATTATTGACATGTGTTTGCAAAGTGACAGGAATGGTCAACTCCCTTTTGGCAACCAACGTTCAACAACAAAATTTTGAACGGCATGGCCCAGGATGCGGACATTGAGGTATTCATCGATTGGTTTCAGTCGCATGGTGGACTTCTCGATGTGCAAGCTATGGGTATTGTAGAATTTCCAGACAGTGGACGAGGAGCGATTGCGTTGCGTGACATTCCGGTGTGTGGCCTTGAATCGTCAGTTGAGTTTGATCGGCGTTGCTGATGTGTGACTCTGTCCTGCGCGTTATTGAACATGAAAGGAGGGACATACCCTTTTTACACTCCCGCGAACATTGACCCTTTCAACACGAACATCGCCGCTTCCCTCTCTTTTCGGCCAAGAGGCATGGCGCGCTTATGGTTTGCATAAAGGCTGGGTGGGACTAATATTGTGTATGATGTGGGAGGATGCATGGGCATACGAATTGAATAACATGGATGGGAGACAGGGCGATGCTCAAACAAAATGGGGGCCATATGTCCGCACTCTTCCAACAGTATTTGATACCCCTATGTTCTGGAGCACAGAAGAGCTCGAAGAACTTCGAGGCACGGCTGTGGTAGGTCGATAAATTAACCCGATTCATATCCAGAGCGTTTCCTTGAGCTGACCTATGACATTTGGGAATGTTCTCGTGTTTCTACCATAGACAGACAGAATAGGCCGTGACGATGCAGAACGCGCATACTATGAGCAGCTCATTCCGGGCATCCAAGTGAGCCATATCTTGCTATGTAGCATGTTCGACCCCTGATTCATGTCACTTTTTAAACAGGCATCTCCTACACTATTTCCGCCCAGCCATCATGGAAAATGGTATACTCTCGATGCATATCATTGTGCTGGGAGTCGCGTTCTATCACGCAGTTTCACGATCAGTCGTTGGACGGACGATAAAATCGAAGAGGGCGAAGTCCGTGATGGTGAGGCAGAGGAAGAGAGGAGCCATGGAGACATGGCCGAAGGTCCTGAGCCGAAAGCTTCAACAGAATTATCCATGCATATTGATCATGTTTCTCCCTCCTCCCTCGAAGACACCAACGAGGAGATGGACTCGGGTTCGGAGGATGACAATGATGACCCTTCAGATGTAGCTATGGTGCCGATGGCAGACCTTTTGAACGCAAGATGGGGCAGCGAGAACGTGAGTTCAGTCCCATCGCATTTTGTGTGCATCTTGGTTTCCCTCATTTATTCCCAAAACGTTTTTAGGCGAAGTTATTCTATGAACCAGTCGCGCTGCGCATGGTAACCACAAGGAATATAAGACAAGGGGAGCAGATTGTAAGCGTACTTTCTCCCTTGTTAACCATTCCCTTCGTTACCATCGTTGACTTACCTTGCATTGCCATCGTGATACCTCGACCAAATTACGACTCACAATTATCATAGTTCAACACATATAGCGATCCCCCGAATTCGGATCTCCTGAGGCGGTATGGACACGTTGATTTGGTCCAACTGGGCTCCTCTTCGTCCGTTGCTATGCCTGATATGGATGACCTGAAGATGGAAGATAATGACATGGATGTAGACATCATCAAGTATTTTGGCAATCCCTCAGACATCGTGGAGATTCGAGCAGACTTGGTTATCGACGTGGTACGAATGACCAATTTTGAGTCGAGGGCAAGGGATTTGCGCACACGCATCGAGTGGTGGCTTGATGAGGGTGAGGACGAGTACGTCTTATTGCCCCTGCTTCATTCCACATGTCCTGGCTTTCCTTGTCTCGTTTTACTGACTGTCTCTCAGTGTCTTTGTCATGAGTCTTCCCGAGCCTGGTTCTCCCTCCTCTGCTATCTTGCTTCCCGGACTCATCTCATTTATCCGTCTCCTTATTCTCTCCGAGCCTGATTTCGAAAGCGCTTGTTCGAAAGGAAAACTCCCAAAAGGAAAATTGAAAAAGACTGATGTTGAGGATAACAAAGCAGTGTTGGAGATACTTGATGAGGTGATCAGTCAGCGTGAGGAGATGTACATTTGTGGAAGTGTTGAGGTCCGCTCTTATTTCATCTTAAGTAGTACGACGAGTGCCAGTCAACCTTGGTGCACTTACATGTTTTCATTAGGATGATGAATACCTGCTTTCAATCACCAAACCACTCACCAAGCGTAAACGACATGCTGTGATCGTGCGGCTAGGCGAGAAACGGATCCTGAAGAACGTTAGGCAAACTGTAAGGATGCTGCTTGCGGAACTCAGTTCGATTAGCGGGGTTGCATATGAAAATGAGAAGGACCGCACAAATAGAGATCAGAAGAGTGGTAATGACAGAAAAGAGACAGGTAATGGCAGAAAACGTGCTGTCAACGAGATACTAGGGGGTGATCGAGGACACAAAAAGGCACGAAAATGATACGCCTCAGCCTTTTTTTTCATTTTTTCCCCTTACAACTATAAATTCGTAGAATTTCATCCCTTTTGCGTACTCAACCTCTTCACGTTGACATGGCAACTTTCTCGACGGACCTTGCCCTAAACGTCGCATGTCTTCCATTAGCAGTCCACAGATATGACCTCGCAAACCATTTGTTCTGAACTTCTGATTGCCAGAATGCAAATGATATGATAAATCATAAAGCCATGCTCGTTCGGCACCTACCCATGTCATCAGTTCCGGACACCTTCTGATGATCCTAGAACTCACTCATATTTTTTGACAGGGAAAAAGGCAAATGGGGGAGTTGTCATGATATTTTGACGATCCGATTCCCCCACACGTTGGGCAAGGTTCGCGAGCGCTATCAACCAGAATTGTAAACAAAATGCGATGCCCGCGGCGACACGCCAAGTACGCCAAGTAGCGGGGTTAATGGTAGAACATTCGACACAGAACCACAGCAATATTGAGTGTCTAACCTGATTGGGTATCACGCATGTGAAACCAGGGCTGGACGATGCCAACCCGTCATTCAATATTCAATATCCATGGGTCCTCGCGAAGCAGGTGAAGACTTGGTGCGAAAGATAGCAGTAGTTGAACTATCGGGCCATCGTCTCACACAGCGGCATGCGATAGATCATATCCCTCAGTAACCGATTGGGAATTGTCAGTTACTTGGGAATTTGAATGAGGCGACCGTTATATCCTCGGTGCCATGGTTACACGTGAAGGGGTGGTCGAAATCAATTGGCGGTCTTGTGACAGATTGTGGAATCATCCTTAACTGGGATTGGTCTGAGTAATGCTCCCACTCTCCGGCACGTATCGACAAGCTTCTCTTGGAATTTTCTTTTCGCGATATGGCTTGCTGCAATAATATGATGTGGCTGGCAAGAAGGGGACAGAAAAGGCTGACCGCGTGTACGTGTGCTTGTGGTGCAACTTGAATTACATAAGTCCACTGGTGGGCTGCAGAGAGAGAAAGAAAAAGAGATCAGATAACCGATCTTTTTGCGAAGGAAAGCTAGAGGCTAGCGCTCTGAATCTGTATGCCATTTCAGTGCCGCTTTCAATGAATAAATTGTCACTTTCGAGCGCTCAAATTCACCGTACTAATAATCTGCCAATAATGTTAGCGCATTGATGAAGTCGCTGTCTCTGGGAAGATTCTTCAAGGGTCAATATTTCAATCTCAGCCAAACTTGGAATCAAAGTCGTGTCAGTGAACTTACTAACGTTTCTGTTGGAATAGCATCACGGGCCCCAATGGAAGTTCGACCCGAACCCTCGTCTCGTCTTTATTCCCCATCCTATCTCGCATACGAGTCAGAGGTTTTAATCATGTTCCGCCTTATATGCCCACTCATGACCTCTCGATTCGAGCTTGACGAAGCTTGATATCGAACTACGATCGGATCGCCCCTCTCCGCCCAATGGGCTATGATAGTACGCCCCCCAGCTGGCTACACATAAACCCAATAAGACAACATTGGGTTGGACTTTAATGTTAGTAATGGATTTATTTCTGGTCCACACGACTTCTCAACCACAAGTCCCATGAGCATCGCAATATTGTTTTGGTATAATCATGGGATATCACGGCGCGATCTGGTCCTGTGAACACGCAAGCCAACTCTCATGCTGAGCCCTGAATGTTGTGAATATTGAATCTTACGTGTGAGTCATTCCAGAATCTGTATGCGATGGTTGAATGTCCACCCAAACTCCACAGTCGACAACATCTCTTCCAGGGTTGACAAGGTTTCATAACAAATTGACGATCCGCATCCCTCAAACCTTTAGCAAATTGAAACACCACCAACCTTAGGCCCTGCGCCGCATTGGCAATGAGACTTGTCAAGAAATAAGATTACCGGCAAAGTATGTCCCTCGCAATATTTTTCAGATGGTCTAAGCCAGGAAAGGAATACCGATCATCGGGTATCTTCACTTATGGAGCAAGATAATAATAGAACAGCGTGGAACGAGCTGGCGAGCCGCGCAACACAGACATCCTGGCGTATACGTTTACGAGCCGTGTGTTCCAACTTCGTTCGAATCCACATCAGCGCTGCCGTAGCACAACGACTGCATGTTCGCAATCTTCAAGTCTGTGGGGTGTTTCATCGAAAAGTCCAGACCCTTCTAGCGTTCGACGCTGATGCAAAGGATGTGCGTGTGCGTGTGCATCTATGCTGGCATGTGGTGCCTAGCGCAGCTGCACGAAGAACTGCATGTTGAGTGGAACCGTGATTCTTCGCTGGAACGGCTGGGATCATCAATCATCCTCCAACTTGACGTATCGTGTCAAACAATCGCTAGGACCAACCCCAAATTACCTTCCGCGCGCGCCGACAATATGGGGGAACATTGCCACCATCGTACATCTGACACGACTAGCAAAATCGAGGGAAACCCGCAGAAAAATCCCCAACGCGAAGCTCGGTGACCGCGTGAAGACTACTCATGGATGGACACATAGAGCGTACAAATACAAGACAGTCAAAGGTTTGCAAATGACCAACACAAGTGCGTACTCAGCGTCGGACGATAGCCCTACACCGTTTTGCAAAGTTATCCACCGTCCCTACAGCCCAATTCCACATAACTTCCAGGGCAGCTTCAAATTCGCCATTGTCCCAGTGCTCTTGATCGCTCTCAGGCTTTTCAGTCAGGTTGAATCTCAACACATCCTTGACAGTCACCAGCCCCTTAAGAGAGCCCTGTTCTTCGACAAGGATGACACGTGGTCTTCCCAGGATTGTGCTAAGCATTGAGGAGCGCAGACCACAAATATAAACTCACCCCATGCGCTTGAAAAGCTGCATTACGATCTCGAGGGGTAGCCGTGGAGACATGGTGAGAGGTGTCTATGGGGTCGTATCAACGAGGACAACAACCTGAACACTGCGAGGGACTTATACCTGATTAACCCAAGGCCACAGTTTTAGAACATCATTTGATACTGTAGTCTCCAGCAATTCAGCTGCAACGTCCTCTTCAGCTCCCAGGGCTGATCCTGACGTCACTCCTGATAAGACAAAGTCTTCCTGATCAGAAGCCTGCCGGCTGAATGAGCATGGCGTTTCCGGCAACACATCGCCCATGTGTTGCGCCTTATCTGAAATCCAATGAGATAATGGTTCGCGGGATGAGGGTGTTAAAGATAAAATATAAATACCTAGCACATAACGTAGTTCAGTCCTGCCAATGTATCCAGAAAGCGCCTTGGATGACTTCGATACCACGATTGGAAAGCCTTTCACATCAGTGGAAGCGAGTACGTTTTCTGTGAAGGGTGAGCACATGGTAAATGAGAGCACCACACTCATTCGCTGAACGCCTTACCGACATCGTCTACGCTCATCCCTGAAGCATATAGGAGTGTCAAATCTTTCTTCATCACTTCAGAGACTATGATTCACATGAGAATCGACACGACATCTCAAGTAGAATAACTTACCAGCCACGTTCGACGAATGATCATGTTGATCCAGTATCGGGTATCCATTAAACCGTATGCTCTCGTCCGCTAACCCACGCGTTCCAATGAAGTCACCCACAGCTTTCGTGACTAAAATTACCATCTATGGCAAAAATACCAGTAAGCGCGACGAGATATGGCAAATTGTAACTAACCATAGTTGGTAGGATGTAGGTCAGCGCCCCCGTAAGTTCAAACATCACAACAACGACAGTGACAGTTATTCGCATAACACCGCTCAAGGCGGCCGCAGCACCGAGAAATGCGTACGTGCCAGGGGTGATGCATGGAATATCCGGGTCACAGACGGCAAATATCCCAGATTGTGGATAGGTTCTAATAAAATGATGACGGGCTAGTTACGGGTAGGAGCAACAGAACAGCCTTACCTGTATATAGATTTGACGATAATGCCAACCATACGGCCGAATGTTGCACCAATGGCCATGGACGGGACGAAAATGCCAGCCGGAACCTTAGAGCCATATGAGATCACGACTAACCCCATCCGTATGACAGTAGCTAGAAGCAACGAGTTAACCATTTGCCATTGAGCGGATAGCCTTGGCAGAGCGTTCAATTCAATGCAAGAACGAAGCTAGAAGTGTACCCACTGGCACAAGTTATTGTAATCACCTCCGCCTTCACACTCACGGAACAAGATAGACAACATCTCCGTCATGTCAATGCGTAAGAACCGGTTCGGATATCCGACGATCGCGGTCAAAATGACAAGTACGACAGCCTCTGCTACCGCGTGGTTTGCCAGATGCTTCCGACGGAATGCTGCAACTTGCATGTTAAACTTGACCACGAATGCACCATAGAGTCCCTGTCGGGTAGAAATTAGGGTCCTTCCAAAAAATCATGTTGATTTGTCACTAACACCGAAAATACCAAGGATCACAAAAAAGATGATTTCAAAGAAATGCCAGCTACGGTTGTATGTCACTTGGAAAAGGACGAGTTTTCCGGTGCGGAAGGGATTCATAACCTGTAGAGAGTACATGAGGATCCGTTATGAAATGTGAGAGTATGCACGGACAGAGAGTGTGAAGGTAGCGACCAACGCACAGACAAAACTCTGCCACATAGTTTTGATACTGAATATGTGGCTCATTTCCTGTGGGTAATATTCAATTAAAAAAATCTCCTAGAATGCAGCCCAGGTCAAGCCACCTCGATTGAAAACAATACGCCCCCAATTGGTGAACCAAATGCAACGGCAACGCCGGCAGCGGATGCAGCCGTGGTAATCTCCCTCATTTTACCTGAGTAGGCATGAAGACAAATAAATAAAGGTAAGAATTTGTTGTCACGAACTTGAACTCCGAGAGAAGCGCCGGGACCACCCGGCGACCAGGGAGCCGATGCAACAAGCAACATGCACAGACGGTCCTTCTTTCCCAACAGACAAGCCAGAGCCGATGACCAAGGGCTGCACCTGATCAGCACCACACACATACACAAGTCAAAGTGACGTACCAGAGTGAGACTCTTGATAAAAAATGTCCCAAACCCAAGAAACCCTTTCATAATAAAGCCTGCAAGGATGCACTTAATTTCCGAGATTCCAGAACCCGCAGCATATTGAGCCATGGTGCGAACCAAGTGAGCTGCCACAAATGCGAAGAGTGCCTGCAAAACGTATGAATCTTCTCATGTAAACAACACCTAATGGAACATACCGCGAACGAAACATAAGCTAGCCATCGCCCTGGAGTGACCGAACTCCAAGGGTGCCAAGCTGCACAGAATTCATCATCGCTGTCGACTTCCCAACAGCAGAATTGTTGATTCAACCACCATCCATCGGTACAATACCCATTTTTAATGTCAGAAAGCCATTCGGTCACAATGGAAATAAGTGCCGCATTGACGCCAATGAACACACCTAACCAGCATTCTCAGTTAACGTCCGGTGCTAGAGTAGAATGGAGAGACGGACCAACCAAGGTAATCACGAACCAAGATGCCCCGGCGGTTACCAACTTCCAGCATTGTGCCCAAACCCAAGCAGGCGTAATTTCGCCGTTAGGGCCGCGGTAGGCTGTGCGTGACTTTTCAGCATCACGAATCCGCCTGTTCCTCTCTATTACCGAATCTTGGATCCAGTCTAAGACAAAAGGTATTACATGAGTTGAGCGAAGGAGGCCATGCGGTGCACCCCGCGGACATACCGATAGTGGTGAAATCCTCGTATCGCCTAGGACGCTGGTGAGATCCATTAGGAATTCAACAAGAAGGAACAAACCGAATTTCTTCTAAGTCTTCCTCATATTCCTCGCCGTCCTGAGGTCGCACATAGTGGGCTCTCTCACGAGTCATTAGGAAGACCCGTAATGGTAGGAGATGGATTGGTTGCCGTGCTACTGGTAGCTGACGCACAAACAGGGAAAGCTGGATTGTCACGTGATCATTGGTAAGTACTGGTGGTGAGATGATTTGGGCTTCGACGAATTCTAGAAACCACTTGCACAGCAACCATGAACGGAAAAGACCGTTAGACTGAATCAATTTTCAACTGCCAGGGGTTTGGGAAAGTACATGGTATCCCCGTGGGCAAGTTCCGTCGAGATTTCCTGACTTTGGAAAGTTGGCTATCTACACGACGCGGCGATCAAAACGGACACGCGCTCTTGGGCTGGCAGGTCGCCTGAACCATTCCCAGGATGCTTCAATGGTAAGTACCGAAATGGAACACGTATGGCAAACCTTAAGCTGAAGACATCCTGTAAACCCGATATTCTCCTCGTTTCTCCATAATTCTTCCGCTCCGATGTGATAGTAGCCAGTGGATAGTCCTAATATTTGTTGTGCGTGCACATTCGTCATCGGCTTGCGATCCCTGTCTTATTTACCTCTCAGAGGAGCTTGGGTCTGTGCTCCGCTTAAGCAAATAATGTATGTGCAGGGCAACATTTTATATGAATGTATTCAAGCTGTCTCCGAGAAGGCCACTGATCTTGACGGCGGTGCCCGTTTACATTATGGCTCCTCCAGGCGAACGTGTGCAACTCGACTTGATGGGTTTGGCCAGATCATATATTCTCCCGATTAGTAGATGTCGGCTCCACCCGTTGATCTCCTTTTACGTCTCTGTGGTATCGGTATGTACATGCATTCTATAATTTTAAGTAAGTAAGCAATCTCCCCGACGTTCATTTGTAGCTGCCCAGACTTTTATCTCCACATCGTACGTACTATGGACCATCTTTGGACGGGCTCATCGCAACTATAACCCACCGACAGCGGATTTCCTGAACGTCCGATCATCGGATGCATTGGGAACGAAATTTTATTTCCGTGATGAGAAAGATGATGTCCCGTGTCACTCTATTAAATGCCACGTTACAGCATCCACTAAGGGCCAAAAAAGCCGAGAAAAAAAGCTCTCCGATAACTCCGTTACTCTTTCGACCTCTGGCAAGGTTAATCTAGCCTATTTTCTTTGTCCATGGTGGATTTCGGAGAAAGCTCCAAATCCACCCAGACGCCACGCATACTCCGTGCTGGATGTTTTGACGCGGCCATGATATACGGGCAAGCGCGCGCTCTCGTGCGTTGTTACATCTAGAAGGACAGGGAAGCAAAAGATGGGATCAATATCAAGGACTCAAGGGACGTGGACCGGATACGCTACACCAAAAGGACAATACCTAACATCTCTTGAGATTGTCACTGGACCACTTTGGATAGATGTGGATGGCCGCGCGATCGTCCTTTCCTCTTCTGCTCCACCTCAAGCACACGCTTCCTTGGATACGCGGCGTTGGCACCTACCGTAATGAACTTTCTAAAGATCGTGTGACCCCGTTTTCAGAAATTTCTCCCCTCTCCGTCTTGTTGCGTCACTTGATCAAATACATAACGCACCGCCCTGCGTTGTCGTTGGCAGTTGATATTTGATGGATATAAACTTAATTTTTTTTCCCCTGGCTGTCAAGTTGTTCCTATCCTTATGCCCGGGTCATGTACATACCTCGGCATAGTGCTAGGAACAACATTTTAGCGGCCAAGAGGTAGGTATGCATCTCGCGAGATTAGTAGTACGCACTTGAATCCGAGTTATAGTTAATGATGACAAATCAGACTGATTACAAAGCCATTAGATGACTAAGCTGAACGCTCAAGCCGCAGGTTCGGTCATCGCGGTGAAGCACCTTGTTGTGTGCTCAACCACGATGTCGACCCCAGACGATGTCAAAATACCCTTTTTCAAGAAGGGAAAATCGCGCCCTATGACGGCTCGACGCAGATCAGGATCACCTGTACCGCCTGCCACGCCCGGCATCACCCCTTCCGCATCATCACATACTGCCCCCGCCACGTCGGAAGTCGTCTTCCCCATGCGTAAAGCGGCGACAAACTTACTGAGCGCGGGAACAAAACGGACGGCCGCTCAGCTTGCAGAAAATCCTGATGATGATGACGAGGCCACTCGCCAAGGGCCAGACGTCAAATGGACAGCCGCAGGCTCCCACGTAAACGCTGCCCTTGAAATCATTGCTGGCGACGAGATCGAAGAGGTCCTCGCCAAGCGACGCCGAACAGAACGCGAGGAACGCGGAGAGACAGAGGAGGAGGAAGCACCGGACGGGGTGTACAAGGGCCAAAAGGCCTACCGCAGTCATTTGAGAAAAGACAAGGAGATACCGAAGGCAATGCGAATTGGTCCTCAGCGGAGTACCAACACGATCCGCACGGTCACCATCGTCGATTATCAGCCCGATGTTTGCAAGGATTACAAAGGTATGTTTTTCTGTGATTCCGCGGATCATGGAACTCACCCATACATACGTATAGAGACTGGCTACTGCGGATTTGGAGATACATGTAAATTCTTGCATGATCGTGGCACTTGTGGGTACCATTCATTCTCTAGGAACGGGACTAACCCGGCATTCTTAGACCTTGCGGGGTGGCAACTAGATAAATTAGCCGAGAACCCCAAAAGACAAGTGGAGGATGTATCTGATTCAGACTCGGACGAGGACATTCCTTTCGCTTGCCTGATTTGTCGAAAACCGTATAGCGATCCAGTGGTCACTCGATGTGGCCATTACTATTGCTCATCCTGTGCGATCAAGCGGTATGCAAAGAACCCGAAGTGTCTGGCATGCGGTTCTCCGACCGGGGGCATATTTAATAGAGCCGACAAAATAATGGCCAAATTGAACAAGACGCAATCTAACCGAAACGAAGATAAAGAAGCCGGCGACGAAGGTGGAGCTATAGAAATTGAGGGACTTGCTGACCAAAGTAACGCGAATGCTCAAAGTGAGGATGAGGGGAGTTCTGAAGGCGATGAGTAATTCAGTGCACTGTATGGTCTCGAACTTTGTTCCATCCCGGTACCTTGGTGCAATCAAATTTCTGATCCTCTCTCTCCTAGACAGGAAGTTTTGCCGAATGAGGCGGATCATGCAGCGTGGCTTCTGGTTCGCATCGCCGGTCCGGTTGCAAACAATTGACGCCTGAGCATGCTGGTGACTTCTCGGCGTGCACTCTAAAAAGATTTTTCCAGACACGAAAATCATAACGGACATGTGCCGTTGGGTCTGGTTCTCGCTCCGGCCATGCGAACTAAACTGCTCAAGCACTGCCTCTACCAGCCACCATAAGAGGACCTGTCACGCATCTCTATCATGAACAACACCCATTCGCGGAAGCAGGTACAGTAGTATTTGTTTTTCACCATCATATGGGAAAGGAAGGATGTGACTCCATCACTTTCCTAATGGTGTTATCAGCACGACATATACAGACCTGTTGTACATGAACTTTTTTTTTAATCAAGCAGAAAAGATTACTCTTACTCTCCGAGGACATTTCGGCGGGCGGATAGCAAATCAAACCAAACATATTTGTACGGTTATATCTGACTGAGGGGACACGTTTCATAATCAAATTGGCGACGTTGCGCGTGTTGTAGGGCGTAACCCAGTGTCGCTGTGGTTCAGATCAGACCCGTTTTAGTTGGCCTTGAGGCGTGTATTCCCCCCTCTCTTCCACCGGCCACATAATTCACAGCATGATGAACGCGTATGGCCACATGTGGAGGGTATGCAATGGCGCGAAAGGTATTTGGGTCTGTGGTTCCCGTCGGGTCAATCTGCGGATATAATTGCAAGTGGACGCTAAGCCACAAAAATGTATCCATCCCCAAAGGAACAAATCGGGACTAGAATAATGGCATATTCGGCTCATCTCGCTGGCTGTACACGCCCGGGCAAGCAACTGGAAGGAATGGGCTCATAAGGGACCAATGCAGAGAGGGGGGAAGAGAGGGCGAAGTTTGAACGGTGTCAGCTCAAGTGATCTGTGTCGCGCCAAGCGATCTCGCTGACAGAGTCTTGCCCTTTTTGCGCATTTTTGACTTTTTGACGTGTCACCCGCATGCTTACCTCGAATTGTACGCTGTATCGATCCATGGACGTTGAAACGCGGTAAATTCTGGCCGGATGGCTTCGTCTTTGACTCGCCTACTCCGCGTTTGTGGATGGACACCAATGCAGTGGGAGGGCTACAGAGCGGGTGGAGTGATATGGGTGATCGCCAAGACAATCGCTTCGCTGTTTCTCTTTCTTGGATGCTCGCTGTGATAGGGATGCCGAGTCCATGATTAGGCACGTTTCCTCAGTCCGTATTCCACAAGGCAAAGAAGTCATGTCATCACGAGGCTGCACACCACGACCAACGATCACGTCAATCCATTGACATGCCAAAAACGCATTCGTGAAACAACAGACCGGCCCCCCTTTTCGGAAACAAAAAGGGAGGGCTGTAGGCTCGATGTGACTGAGCCAACCGACGACAGCCGAGTAATCGGCGCTCTGGAAAGCCAGTGGGTCATCGCCAATGCGTGGACGCGTACGCGAGCGAACAATGCAGCCGAGTCGGTTCCGTGTTGTCGCGTGACCCGGGTACTTGAACTGTCAAGCGTGCCCCTCGTGTGTTTGACCGATCCCCCTGGGCGACCGGTTGTCCAACGAGTGTTCACCCTCTCCTCATTTAATCCACCGGTGTTGGGATTTTGGATGTGCCGGTTGGAGGTCAGGGGTCGCATTTTGATCACGTGAGCGTAGAGGATATCAAGCGTGCACCGCATCCCGCTGCTCTTGCAATGTCTTCACGATGACTCTAATATGTCACGATGTATGGTTCACAAACGTTCCAGCGGTTGGCGAAGGGGAAAGGCGAAGGGTGCAAGGGGGAAGGGGGAAAGAGAAGGGTGCAAGGGAAAGGGGAAACCAGGGCAGTTTGGGGAAATGCACTCTTGCAGCCCGGTTGATCCGAATGCCCACCATTCCCCACCCAGCGCTGAGAACCCATTTGTCTCACTTTCCTTTCCCTCCTTCCCTTCCCACCGTTCGTGCTTCTTATCGCCTTATCGACGATGGCATGTTTGGACGCGAAGAACCGCGATGTCACGTATTGTACGTGTACTACGAGATCGCGTCCCACATTCACAACCCGACCGTCTGCGTCCGCGTCACGTGTCGCGTCATGTCACTGTGTGCTCTCAACGTGTCTCGCTGACAAAAGAAAAAGCAGGAAGGAACAAAAAAGGTCGATCTTCGCTAGGCATTCATAGTACAGTACGGTTCAGGACCTCAGGTGCGTGATGCCACGATGATGATCCTTCCGACATCGCGGTTCCCCTGTCAGCGTTGCACATGAACGGAGGCACTACATGTCTGATATATCGTACACAGTGACACTTACCGCTGGGTGGGACTGCTTTCCAGCTTTAAAACATGTGTCGTTTTTTATTTTATTTTATTTTTGTGACTGCCACAGCGTGACATAAGTCGGGTAGAACGCACCGCATGCCGTGCATCCAGTGTTTTTCCAAAAAGAATAAAAGGAAGAGGAAGAGATGATCAAATTATGTGAAAGCGTTATTTTGTATATTTAAACTTGGACTAGATGCACGGGTGTGATGGGGAGAGTTATGTACATACGGATACAATATTGTATATTTGAACGCGCGTCCATGTGAACGGTAACAATAGCATCATCGACAACACATCCACAGGCACGCAAGGGGAAGTAATGAGCTAGGATCATTCCAACCACCCATCCTTCCCTTTTCACCACTCACATTGCACGTGGGAGGCTCGTGCAGCAATGACTCATGAACGAGGATCATTCATCGTTGGAAGAAAAAGGAAAAGGGGCCCACCAAGCCCAGACGCCACATCCCAAAAACACCCCGAGCGGAACCTAGCCTAAACCCACGTTCCCAGATTCCGAGCTTCAAAAAACAACAACCAAAACAAGGGCTGGACCGACTGAGCCTGAACTCTATCGAGACATCTCATCACATCCATTATCGACGTGGCGTTTGAGTGAGTCGGAGCGGCTAAAGTCTTTCCGACAGAACCGACACTTGTGCAATACAGGCGAAGTCGAGTGGACTGTCTCGTAGTGCCGTCGCCGATCGTGCGAACGCGTAAAGGTGCGTTCGCAGCGGTTACAAAGGTAGCGTTCCCCCGCGGCGGCAACGATCATGCTGGTGTGGGTGCTGGCCTGTACATGATGGGAGTGCGAAGTGCCAGGTGCAGCACTGTTTCTGCCGCCCGCGCCATGTGACGTGGGCACGGCATGCGGCTGCGCAGCGTGTTGTGGATTAGGAGACATGTGATAATAAGGTTCGACGGCCAGCCGCGAACGTGCGGAAGGGGTGGGCCCAGCGGATGAGTAGACCTGGTATGCTTGAGACGGGGTGGGGATGAACTGATGCTGCTGTGACTGGGAGAGCTGTGTGTGGTGTCTGGGTGGCGGGGAGTTCAGGGAGTTCACGTGGCGTGGAGAGGTGGGTGTCGCGTACGAGGTCGTTGGGGAGCTAGCAGGAGGGTAGTGCTCGATGGCGGAGTCTTGAGGTGAGGACGGGTAATACGAGCGATGTTCATCTGGGGTGGCCTCTGTGGCGTAGGGAGAATAGTACTGGGGATTGATGTTTTGATGGGCTGCCGGGGGACAAGGAATCAGTGGAATGAAAGAGAATGACGGGAGTGACGCACCGATAGATCCGGCGGGCAAGGGGGTGGCCGGAGTGACAGCGGCGTATGACAACGCGGCGTGTTGGTGAGACGGATCTGGATAGGACGGGGGATAGTCGTCGGGGGACTGGGGATGGGAAGCAGGATGAGCTTGGTGGGAATTGGGGTGATAATGGTTATACTGCATTGGAGGGTGTACAAGAGGGCAAAGGACTGAACGGCAAGAGGGCGAGTCTCGGAGGAAGCAAGGTTATATACGAAAATATCGTTGTAATAGGACGGCGTCGCCTGGCGTTGCATGTCTTAGCAACGTACCTTAATGAAGGGAGGCGTTACTAAATCATTACCTCTCAGAGAGTATAGTAAGGCCGGGATGGAGTACACGTTCTGGTAGTCATCGTGCGGGCGGTACGGGAGCGATAGCGGCACGGTGCGAAGCGTGGAGAGATCTGGAGAAGGGCGATGTCAATGCAGGGCCGGATCTGATTTGGTTCGACGATGGCGTTGGAGATGTCAATGGAGTGGGATTGGCCGGAGGAGAACTTGAGAAGGCCACAATTGGACAAGTTCACCTCAGCCAGATGCAATCAAGATCTCTGGACATTTGGATGCAGGACAGAATAAGCTGCTGCACACACACGGAGGCCACATGCACGCCGAGCCATGCCGGCAGAGGGAAAAGAAAACAAGAAAAAAGCGAGGAGAGATCTGACAGAAATTGGGTAGAGTAATGGTCCTAGTTTGGTTTGGTGGGAGAGTACCTGAAACTTGACTTTTGAGATCGAGAAGGTGGGATCGTCCCTGGTAGCGTAAGTGAGATATATCAAGTACTTTAAATCTGGGCTATGATGCACATACGGCATCTTGATATGGGGGTCCTTTCGCTCACTGAGCACGCTCCTTTCATCTAACGTTAAGCGGAAAGATCTTAATGCAGATGTGATTCCACCCGCGCACAGCCCAGAGAAGAGAACACAATCCCTCCCGCCAAACTCTGTCCTCCGCTTGCCCACCCCGAGCGTCGCTGTCGTGAGAACCGCACCCAACGGCCGAGGGGAGAGGCAAGCCTTATTACTTCACGCCCTGACTTCTGGAGTCATCCCATCCCATCGGCAGTGGCAGGCGACCATCGACGGGCTCGGTTTTCGCTGGCAGATGATGCACCAACAAACTCGGAATCATTGAATGGGCGCTCAGATCATTGACATGGCCTGTCATGTCAGATTAGCCTCCCGCAGCCGCTGACCACCCTGCTTTAGTAGACGTCTTACTGCGGGTGTTCTATTTTCCCGTACCGCCAAGACGGGTCGGTTAAACCGCACTGTCGGTCTCCAGAACGTGAACCTTCCAACTCTCAGTGCGTTTCGAGAGGGATGACGGTTTTTTTCGAGTCGTGACGTGTTCCCGCGACCGTATCGCGATCAGATGCTCGCAGGTGGCAAAACGATTCCTGCCGCACAGGCGGTACATCGAGCTCCTTCGTGGTAAGCAGGCATGCACGATCTCATCCGAATCCCTGTGCGTAATGCATGCATATGTATATAAATGGATCAGACGGGGATAGGGAGGAAGACGGGTCCAAATCGCCATGTACACGATCTCGGGAGCGACAAGCTGCGTCAGAACCGACTCGCAAGTGCATGGATTCATCCCGGGGTCCGATACCTGCCATCCGATAATCGGCATTTTCCGTCAGGTAGCGACGATGTGACCGTTCTGAAGAGAAGTCCAGAGCTCGTCACAGGCCAGCCATGACTTCATTCTATCTGAATGGGATCGTGACGAACAAAGGCCGGCCAGGCAACGCGACTGCCTCGAGGACGGAGCCAAGGCACACCTGTTGCTGGCAAACAAAAATTTTCCGTGCTAAACGCGCGTCGTGTTCGCAAGCAAACTTAACCTTACCCCAGGTTTCCCTGTGCTACGCACGTAGAAAAATTGACTTACCGAGACGCTATACTTAGGCAAAAGTTTGCGCACCGACTGATATGGGACGGAGCCTTGACATGTCATTTTTAATTTATTTTTTTTGCATGTTACAAGTAAACAATACCAAACAGCCGTCCAAGTCGCATCTCCGCTGCGTCCAATTATTATTATCTCCAAAATGGCTCCATTCGACCTCGACGCGTGCATAGAACAACTCCTTCGTAAACAGCTTCTCCATGAAGCACTCCTGCGCGAGATTTGTGAAAAAACCAAAGAAGTCCTCATGAGAGAGTCCAACGTCGTCCACGTATCTGCACCAGTCACCGTCGTGGGTGACATTCACGGGTGAGTTATCCTCGCCATCCTCGCCCCGTCGACACCACTCATTCATTCCAAGTCAGTTTTACGATCTCATCGAAATTTTTCGTATAGGCGGCTACGCACCACACACAAACTATCTCTTTCTCGGTCAGTCCAATCTCACCACGGTTTCACCATCACTCACGCTCCCTATGTCTAGGCGACTATGTCGATCGTGGTCTCTTTAGCGTCGAAACCATCTCGCTGTTGACCTGTCTCAAGCTCAGATACCCTGATCGTGTCCAACTCATCCGTGGCAACCACGAATCCAGAGCGGTCACACAAGCATGTCTTTTCAATTTATCCGTCCTCCCTTTCATCCTCATCTCTCCTCTCTAGACATATGGTTTCTACACTGAATGTGTTCGTAAATATGGCTCGTCACATGTTTGGACCTATTTTACAGACATGTTCGACTTCTTGACCCTTTCCGTTGTCATTGATGACCGAATATTTTGTGTCCACGGTGGTGCGTGCATATCTTCGACACAGGTTCTGTTTTGATGGATCCGACATTCGCTAGGTCTCTCGCCTTCCATCCACTCAGTCGATCAGATCAAGGTCGTCGATCGATTTCGAGGTACGACCCTGCTTTTCGTCATGTCTCACTCGAGGCTCCACTCCTCATGGTTTGGTAAACGGATTCGCTTTGCAGAAATCCCTCATGAAGGACCCATGGCCGATCTCGTTTGGTCAGATCCAGATGCAGAAAAGGAAGACTTTGCAATATCACCCAGGTGGGTATCGTCTCTCCCACAGCCTGTGTGTGGCTAGGCTCCACAAACACCCCCTTCTTTCAATTCTTATGTTTCATTTTCTCACATGCTGATTGCCGATACATCTTTGGTTTCGCGTTGCTGTGTTACATTCAGAGGCGCGGGATACACCTTTGGATCAGGTGTCGTTCACAAATTCCTCGAGACAAACAACATGTCACACATTCTCCGTGCACACCAACTTTGCATGGAAGGTTACTCGTCCCTCTTCGACAAACACCTCTCCACGGTGTGGTCTGCACCCAACTATTGTTACCGATGTGGGAACTCTGCAAGCATCCTCGAAGTCGGACCAGGTGGCAGCATGTACTTTAATGTCTTTGAAGCTGCACCGGAGAACGAGCGCGATGGACCAACTCAACATGCAGCACAGAACGCGGGTGGCAAGGTGCGTGACTGATGTTTAGGTTGCGGGATATCATCCCCCTCGACAACCTCGCTGACACCTGTACACTAGCTCCCTGAATACTTTTTGTAGATCTTGTCGGCTGACCAGGCACCCTCCATCCCCTGAGGCCAGATCAATATTACACGTGCACATGCGCGCAGTCCGTGCACAAATACACACATGCTCGCCACCGTCGTCACATCACCTTGTTCGTAACATCGTCATCGTTTATCGGGATACATTTCGGACGCTATACCCGTGCGGTATTCCACGCGATGCACTTATACCTTGTTTCCCCTGTCCCTTTTTCGGGTGATTTCCCATTTGCCACTGTCGATATGGGTGAACTCGAATCGATGACCTCACGAATTATGCAGTGTGTTGCAGTTGGGACATCGTATGTCTGTCATGGTGTCGTCTATGGGGAGGCGTGGTTGAAGGGAGAGTAGGCGGCGTGGTGTATAGATTTTGGTGCCGTCTATACATGATGAGTAGATTAGATGTTGATTTGACGACGGACGATATGTTTATCGCTATCGTTATTCTGCATGTTCTTTTTTTCTGTGGATTCCCAACGCTTTGGGCTTTTTCAGCTGTCCATCGTTCGCCAAATTTGGGTCTCCTCAGTTTTAATTTTCCATGTGCGATGGTCTCGCCAGACGTGAGCATGGGGGATTGGTGAATGCAGTAACCCGCGACATGGGGCGAGAATTGTCTTTTTGGCCACATGTTAGCATTACAATTGTGCGCCTTTTTTCTGGGGAGAGGCTGAGAATATGGGTGTAATCAACTTGTATTTTGTGATCGATGGAATGCGACAACGGACACGAGACGGTGTAAGCGCGCTGGAGACTTGGTGGGATCAGAAGACGGTCTTGTTTGGAGGGCTGTTGGAGGCACGCATCGCTGATGACAAGACGCTATGAAAATCTCGGTTCCATGTGTTTCTTTTTCACTTCTTTCGTTTCTTGATTTTTTTTTTTCCGAGCGGACATGCCGAACGAAGAGCACAATTGGGGATTAAGGAGAGGCGACCAGTGCGTAACTATGCACGGTCCCTAATCACGCCAATCGCGCACGTCCGCCCTTGTGCTCTCGACAGCGACCATGCTGCGGAGCACCCGCACGAGGATCCACGACAGTGCACACGTATCCGCCAGGTACGTCCACGCCACCATAGCCTCGCGAGCATGTGCGCCAGCTTAGCGTGGTCCTACTGCACGTGCCGGGTTGTATGCAGGCGCACAGTGGATACGCCCGCGGACCCCAAAGAACGGGTTTCGAGGTGACAAGGGGCGAGGGTTGATCGTAGAGAAGCTCTGGTGGGGAACCAAAGTGTGGGCGGCTACGAACGGGGTGCTGCGGCTCGGATCCAGGCCTGCGATCCGGCGAGGAGCAAAGGGCGTGATGGTGGTGATGGTGGTGCAGGTACTCGTGCCGGCGGCGGTGGAGAATGGAGCGCTTGAAACGGTGAGCGGCCTCATCAATTTAATCGAGGGTTGGCAGTGAGCCGCCGTACACTGTCCGTATCGGAATGATGCCGTGGAGGATCAGAGACGGAACATACCAACAAGCGGTAAGGGTGTAAAAAGGGTTCACCTGCGAGTAATGTTTCCGCTAAACAATAACTCAGAAGCTGAGCCATTCAAGGAAAGAACACGCATGTGATGACAAATGAGGGAAGGGGAACCTCGTGGGGAGATGGGATCAGCACTGAACAAACAGTGGCGATCAAAACGGAGAGTGAGACATGCTTTGCACCGAACAAGCACCCGAATGTATCCATGAATAGTTGAGCAGATATACTGACGGGAGATCACTTTTTATGCGAAGTGCAGGCACGGATAAAGCCTAGGTCGCGTGCTTATCCGGAGCATTCCAGGGTTTTGGTATGATGTCGGCTAAAAGCAAAGAAAAAAATGTAGATTCTTATTTGAAGTCACTGTCGTTATCTGTTTCACAACTCAATAGACATGCGATTGAATAGACCTACAATCTTTTGTATTGAATTGACATCAAGATCAACGTGAAGCAGGTATTTGGAGCGGGAAAAACCGGACTGGGCATAATGATCGGGAATGTACCTCTTTTGAAATACGCGCTTAACGGAGCATGACAACGTTTGGAGAGAGGCGAGGTCAGTGACCGGAAATCGGTAGCGGAAGGAAACGAAATATAGGGCAGCAGGCCGGGCCGGAGAACGCGTAGCTCTATATCAGATGGTGCAGATCTTATACAAAACCAAAATATGCGTAAAGTTGCGAGGCTAAAAGCATCAGTTAAGTATAAAAGGGGATATTCACCAAAGAGAAAATACAACTCAAAGAGGCGGAAAACGGATGAGAGCAAGGATTAGGATGATCGCTCACCCACTCGGAAAGTTTGAGCCAAAAGGTGGGCTGAGGGAGCAGCTCATAAATTATAATGTAACGCGACGAGGGAAAGAGGAAATTCCCACGAGAACGTCATCTCGCCGAAGTTGGAACCTACTGACTGGACAACCTTTTTGGCCAGGAAAATGATTCAACATAATAGCGGTTTGACTCGGCGAAGAGCTGACAAACCTGCGCAAGGACTAGAACTTCTGCAAAAGGGCGATGTACGACGATCCAAGCAATGCCCTCAAGACGGGTGGTGCATACCATCTTGATGTAGCTGCCCTAGCATGGTACAAGTACTTGGTTCCTTTCTTTCCCGGAGAACAGCCTAATGATGAACCTGCCAGTTGAAATTCAGAGACACCGTTCTTTCTCGCCAAATTTCGGCAAGGGAGCGAGATCGCTTATATCGATGAGGCGATCACCCTTGATCGTGAAGCACTTAACCTCTGCCGTAGCCACCCCAAGCTATCTTCCCCTTTGACTCAGCTTGCAAGTCATCTCTGGCATCGTTACAAGTAAGGGATAACCTGGCGACCTGAAAGAGGCTAATTGTCCTCGGAATGGACATCGCCCGCCAGACCATCCTGATCGGTCGACATCTTTGAGCAATCTTTGCATTTCATATCCACACTCAGTACAAGGAACTAGGGGAAGCCGATGACCTGAACGAGGCAATTGTCCTCGAACAGGACGCTGGCACTTTGCCTGCCGGGCCATCAGGATCGGTCTCCAACCTTGAACAACCTCGCGTTTCATCTTTGCAATTCGGTACAGTCAGTTAGGGGGAGTTGACGACATCAATGAACTATTGCCCTCGCGAGAGAAACAGTCGCATTGTGCCCACCAGGAAACCCGAATCTGTCAACATACTTGGGAAACCTCGCATCCTATCTCTCCGCTAGATACGACCAGCTAGTTGGAAATGATGACCTTAATCCTCGACCAGGGCTCACTAGCACTTCGTCCGCCGCGCCGTCCGGGTCGGTATACCTCCTTGAGTAACCTCGCGTCTCGTCTTTGAGTCGATACAGCTACTTAGGGGGGCGACGACCTCGACAAGGGATTGGGGATGCACTTGTGCTTTGCCCACCAGGCCACCAGAGCGGTCGATGCCTCTAAGCACCCTCGTGGAGTGTCTTCATGTCCGGTTCTCATAGCTAGGTGGGGCAAATGTCCGAGGGGAAATTTCAGCTTCTATGTTCGGCTGGAACATGTCTCACACCTGGTGTCTTCATCCAATCTTACCGTTGCAGAGCATGGATCAATGCAGCTGAGTTTGTCCAGATCGGCCAAACAAAGGTTTGTTGTTGGCTGAGTAGGTTCGTCAAGGATGCCAATCGGGGCAGCTTGGATGATCCTAGGCACTTCATCTCGTGGAATAATATCGGCGTGTAGTGGGGCAACTCCCCCAGGCGGAAGGAGAGCTGGGGATTCTTGAGCCGCACCAGGCGCTACTAAGCTGATATCGGTGGGTGCTATGGATGATCATCAACTGGGTCACTACTGATGAAGACACCAAATGTGGGCGAATCTGCATACGGAACACGGAAAGTACAACCCGATCAAGAGACCGAATAAAATGATTGCGATGAAGCACATAATGTGTTTGAAACTCGTTTGTTGCAGTCGCCAGGTTGTGTGTATGAAAGGCAGCGACGGAATGTTTAAGCGTAAGCCCAATTGTGCTTTGAGGATGATGCACCATGATTTTGATAGCATGCAAAGTTCGTCTGGATTGCCCACCTCACAAGCATATGCATATGGAGTCCCTCCATCTCGAATCGTACCACAATGTGTAGCATTCTTGTTTCGAAACAACATACTGGCAAGACAATAGATATCACAGCTTCAAGCGTCGTCGTTCGTCGGGCTGGACCGAACATATCTCTCCCGACAACAAGTCATTCTTTACTTCCCGGATTGATTGATCCAGTCTTGTTTTCGTTTGGTATGGTTCCTCACCATATTTGAATGAGATAATCATTTCAAAACAACCGGCTGGACGCCTCGTTGGCGATCTTCTTACAAGTGAGTCCACCAACCTCGTTTGTCGCATGCTTACCCCTGAGAGGCTGTTTCTCGAATATCTGCAAAGAAGGAGTAATCCAGGTTATTCCGGGGTCGTCCTCCCCGAACGATTTGGATTGATGGTTGTTAATATCTAAGTGAATATCTTACGCGGGAGCTTGGCAGAGTTTGCTACGTTGGTCTATTATTCGATTTCAGGACTGTTACATCAAGTCATTGTTGCTTTTCACGGAAAAACTCGAGGTTTTCCTCTGTTCGCTGGCGGGAAGGACGTCTAGCATGCTTGCCGATTGGTGTTAAACAGACCTAGGTACGTCGCCCGACCTGCGTTTGAGCTAATGCCATCCGGTTTGCGCCTAAAACACTTCGGGTAGTTTCGCCTCGCACGTACGACGCTCCGAGATCTGGCATCTTGCATCGTCTCTGCAATGGTTCTGGCGTGTTCTCTGCTGACTCCTGTTCTGAGGGTCTTTGTGATAAAAGTTGGTTGTTGAGACGATCACGATAAACACAGGTTTATCAGCTGACCGCTTGAAACTCTTTAATTTGCTGCGGGGTAGTGTGACAGCCGCGTAGTAAGTCTAACCTGCGCTTGATAATAAGTATAATAGTACCCACGGCGGGCGATGCAATGTCCGAATGATTCGGATCTTGACAAGACTCCGGAGTCCGGGCGGAGGAGGAAAGCCTTGACTTGATAAGTACATAGCGGATCAACAGTTTAGCCTCTCGTTGAATTAGTTTTACGTTCTGTCACTGCAACGGTATAAAAGTGTGGATCAAGTTCCGGTTCATCATTTTCTCCATCTCTTTCTCCCCCCATGGGCAACCCGGAGCTCTTCCAGGGTCGTCGTGCTTCATTTCCCATCCACATTGTCGTTGTCGGCTGTGGTCTCGGCGGTCTCTCCGCCGCCTACTGTCTTGCAGAAGCCGGCCATACCGTCACCATCCTCGAAAGCGCACACGAAATCGGCGAGATTGGCGCTGGAATCCAGATTAGCCCAAATGTCACTCGTCTCTTGATCCGCTGGGGTCTTGGTGACAAACTCAAGCAAGTCGCAGTCAGACCCGAAGCGCTGGCCCTCAGAAGATGTACATCCAGCCCCTTTCTCTTCTCCAGAGTCACTCTAATGCCGCTCCACAGGGTCTACTGGTGAGACCGTAGGTTGGACCAAGTGGGGTGATTCCATGGATCTTGAGTATGGCGCACCCTATTACCACATTCACGTTTAGTCTCCTTCCTTGACTCGTGCGCTGCCTCTGATCCTGGAACCAACAGAGAGCTGACTTTCATCGCTTGATTTATGAGCTTGCACAGCCTCATCCTCGCGTTACCATTCGAACCAGTTGCCGCGTCGTCGCTTTAGAGCCCTCTATACCCGCACTCACCCTCGCATCTGGCGAAGTCATACATGCAGATCTTATTATTGGTGCTGATGGCGTCAAGAGTGTTACTCGTGAATACGTCGTCGGGGGACCCGACAAACCAACACCAACTGGCGATGCTGCTTATAGAGCCATCGTCCCGACAGACCTCTTGCTCAGCGATCCAGACCTCCGTCCACTAGTTGAAACACCCGAAATGGTTGGTTGGATTGGCCCAGGTGGCCACATCATGGCTTACAATATCGTGCGTCGTCATCCGTTCCCTTCCCCGAAATGACCTAGGCCATTGACTGTCCCATATTAGCGTGCTAAGAAAGAATTTAATCTCGTCTTGTTGCACCCCGACAACGGTTCTGTGGAATCTTGGACAGCAGAAGGTAGCGCCGACAAGATGAGAGCCGACTATGCAGGCTGGGAACCACGGTACAGAGGTCTCTTTAATCATGTAGACATATTCTTATCCTATCTCTCTGGGTCACCCAGCATCCAGAAACTACTCGCACTCATTCCCTCTACGCTCAACTGGAAGCTCATGGACCGTGCACCACTGAACACCTGGATCCACAAGGACGGAAAGCTAGCTCTGCTTGGCGATTCTTGTCACCCGATGCTGGTACGCTCACGCCGCTTTCTTCCGGATACAGTATCTTATGTGCCTTTGACTAGCCATACCGGGCCCAGGGATCTGCCATGGCCGTGAGTTCCCCGGTTTCTGTCTCCAGTTTGTTCGCGTCTCACCTCTCTGTTTCCTCCCACCGTGATCTTATTCCGCTTCTATGACTAACCCGCCGTGCAAATATTACAACGGGTTTTAGGTTGAAGACGCAGCCGTACTCGGAAACCTCTTCTCCCGCCTCTCTTCCTCCGCGCAAATTACCCCTCTTTTGCACGCGTACGAATCTATCCGCTACGAACGTGCCACGGCCACACAAAACTCGTCTCGATTGAACCAACGTATCTTCCATCTCCCGGACGGACCCGAACAGGAGGAGAGAGATCGGCAGATGAGGCTCGCAATGGAGTTCGCGCTGAGCGAGGTTGGGGAAGACGTGAGGAGGAGCGTGCTTAGCACTGCGACGCTTGGGGTTTCGGCTCCAATCGCGAATGCAGGTACTGGCGCGGACGGGGCCAGAAAGCGAGCGAATACGTTCACCGCAGCTGCGAGTCGCGGGAATGCGAACCAGTGGGCGGACAAGGAGAAAAATTGGGTGCAGTTTGGGTACGATGCAGATGCCGAGGCAGAGAAATGGTGGGCCGAACATGGTCAGAAGACGATTGTGCCCTTGGCCCGCATGTGAGGTGGGCACCGCAATACTTTGCTTTCCGGGGAGAGGACGTTCCGCTGTAATTCGTTGATCTCGTTTTTCTTCGTCTTTTGATTTATTTACCCACTGTTGTACTTACACTAGCTGGATTCCTTCGCCTTTGTTCTTTGCCATGCACACTATATTACCCCGCATCGACACGCTTGGTTATTTATCTTTGTCGCGATCCTGGCCGATACGTCGGTACCTTTGGTCGATGCGTCATCGACTTTGACATATGGCAACCTAGTAGGTAAGGGGTCTCGGCATGCTAAGTACAACCCCATCTGGTGTGGTATGATACACTCAGATAAACGATATGTTTCAGACACATTGGATTGATGCGTGCGAAACGCTAAGGATTGATCGGCCCGCTCACCATGGTAAGCCAAAAATACACCTCTTCCCGGCCTGCCGTTTCAGTTCAAGGGTGCTGTGGTTCCGTGTGATTTACATTTGACTTGACGCTGTCGAGTGGGTTGGACATTTGATGTTGGACAGAATGCGTCGACGTTCAATATTGGATGCCAGGTTGGTTTTCAGCCCAAAGGTAGGGGCAGACATCATTATCCTCTCGCCTATCGACGGTCCGCCACTGTCAGCGATCGGCCCGAGCATCGCAGTCTATTTTACTTGATTAGTCCGAATGGCAATTCGGATATAGCCTGACCGTGATGCGCTGTCCCCCTATTCGAGTTTTCGGTAGAATCGTTGAGGCGAAAGAGATCATGCGTGTGGTGAGCGCGAAAATGATTGTCCGCTGGACCACGCGTAGATCTGTGAGAGGATAAAGAGTATTCGGGGAAACGAGGGGCGTACATGTCGCTTTACCTTGTGTTCGTCGTTCGACAAAAATGCGCCTACCACGCTTCAGGGCGACGATCTTTGTCCGAAACAACGGTGGTCGTATGGTGCATCGGCATTGGGACTTCAAAACATCAAGCGTGCCTTTAGAAGACTTACTTGGCCCTACTTTCATCCGAAGCTTATCGCCGAAGTGTTTGCACATCCAGTGGTAACGGGCAGGTGCTTCCTTGGTGCTGCGATACTCGGCTTCTTTTTCATTCAAGCACTTGGCCCCCAGGACCGAATTCGCACGGCTCGCGGGTGCACGTATTCCCACTCGCAGGATCCGGTTCCGCGGGTCGGATGGATGGCTGGAACACACGTCCCGAGTAACCAGTAGCCGTCCTAGCATTCCGGGCTCGTGACCAAGGTGTGCGACAATGAGCACCTGGACAGACATCAATCGTAAACAGACTCCAACCTTCATCATCGTGCGATGCAAAGCCATGCGACAAGGAGTCCAACTGGAATCAGCAGCGCTTCTGGTTTGTCGTACGCGATGGAAGAGACGCGAGCTAGTCTTGGTGGAGGCGATGCGAATGCTGGCCAGTGGACGCGCGATACCAATTTGCCGCTCAGTTTCGAACATCTGATTTGAACGACACTGTTGGTAAGAGAGGCATGTCCATTGCCTCGCAGCTGGGTCGATGCGCGGTTGAAATTCGCCGGTTTGAAATTTGATGCGCCCTTGCCAATGCAATGGAGAGGTAGGTGAGCCGTATGGCTGATACCAAGTGTATATTGTTGCACAAGGTTGGGGTCCTAGCGACCCAACTTGGCAAGAGCACTTTGACAGGCGATGAACTGGCCCGGGCCGCGCTGACATCCATGGTAGTATGACCCGACAAACTTCATGCTATGCCGTGCCTGCAGCAGTACCATCGCATAGGTGGATGTAGCCCAAGGTATATATTCTGATGGCTCCGGGATGGAAGTGCACGAAAGAATTGGTCCCGCAGAGTACTTTTTTGACGCAAGTTCGATGAATAGGTACTGCAGTGATTAGCATGGCAATTGTACGGACTGCCCGCAGCGCAAAATCGGGATGAGTCCAGTAGAAAAACTCAAGTTTGATTCCGAAGATGAGGAGCGTGCAGTCGCAATGTGCTAGTTTTGTGTAAAGTTGTTTGGAAAGCAGGATTAGGACTCTCTTCAACAAACATCCTTATTTGATGGGCTCTTCGTCACAGTCCTTTTCATCACTTGTGGTGTTCAGACTTTTATTGGCATTTATTCCGTTGCCTTCAATTAGTGGGCTCCAACATGACCACCAATTGTCTTCTCCACTGACCTCATATTCCCGCTGTCAGTGCGTTTTCACCTCTTTCGTCACCACGACGATGTGGGTCTCAACTAGCAATGGCGTTCTGAATCACCCCTTCTACAGTAAAAGAAGGTCTCTGGCTGTATAACCACGATATCGATCCATATGCTGGAGGCGTTTTCCGTCATGTGAGAGCTCACGTCGTTTCTTGGATTTAAAAATTAATGGATTCTTTTGATTCAGTCCCCATTATTTCTTTCCATCTTTTCTACCGTCTTGCCACCTCTGCCTGTTGTGTGGACATTGAGTGACATAGTAGGGGCTTGGGCACTACTCCGAATATGGCGCGCACGGCAGCGCGTCACCAAGGGCCCAAGTGGTCGCGATGGCTTGGTCGCCGCAGTGTTCCTCTTGAATCCCTACCTGTTTCTTCCATCTCTAGCTCTGTCCACCTCCACTTTCGAGAACACAGCAGTACTTCTGACCCTTATGTTCGCCTCTGAGGGTGAGTCCACTCAGTTTTTCAAAAGACACGCGTTCACAGCTCTAAATTCCGCAGGGAAAGCATCGGCAGCTCTCTTAGCTCTAGCATTCACAACGCATATATCCATCTCCACCTTTCTGCTGGTCCTCCCGATCCTGATGCTTCTCGTCACTTCTCCGGTATCCCAGCTTGCTTCGCCGCACGGATTTAGGGGTGATTCCCGAACTGCTTTCAAGTACGCGGCTCAGTTTGCCACGTATTGGCTCGTCCTTTTTGGCGCTGCCTCACTCATGACTGGTGGACAGTGGGGATGGGTACGCGAGTCTTGGGGAGCCAGGTTTGCATTTTCGCGATGAATTTGACAATCATTGTCACTTACCTTACCACAACAGCTTCACCCTCCCAGATTTGACGCCCAACCCCGGATTGTGGTGGTATTTCTTTACAGAGATGTTTGACCACTTCCGGCCATTCTTTCTCATGGTTTTCTCTGTATGTCCATTTTATCCCTCAAATTGGATCTTGGTGACGCGATTCCGGTGCATTGATCTTCAAAGGTTCACCTCTTGATTTACGCGCTACCGATCTGCATCAAATTCCAGTAAACTATTGCTTCGCCATGTTGTACCCGCGCTCACAACAACTATTAGACATGATCCGCTATATGCATCGTTCTTGCTCATCGGCATTCTTGGCATCTTCAAACCATACCTCACCCTTGCAGATCCTGGACTCTTCTTGAGCATGTTCGTACTTTTCCCAGAAGTGTACCCATGTACGTTGCTTCAGCTCGATCCGAATGCTTATCGGCGGACTCTGACGTTGATGGCATTCACGATGGTAGATCTCCGCCATCCGATCGTCACGACGCTCGTTCACACGCACGCAGCACTTCTCCTACCCCTTTTCCATGCCCTCTGGGTGACCGAGGGTAGAGGAAATGCCAACTTTTACTACGCTGCGAGTTTAGTGATGGGCGTCTCCGGAGGGATGGGTGTGGTGGATGCCTGTTTTGCTGGTCTGAGGATTGCAATTGGGGATGTCGCCGAGGCCCAGAGAGAGAAATGGGCGATTGTGCAAGAATGAACGATGCTTGGGAACGCGAGTTTCGCATGCAGTAGATTGTACGAGCACTTCAAAAGCGGCATTTTTTGTCATAAGGCTACTCGACTTTACGATTTTAGCACACAATCAAGGTGTTGAATGAGAAGCTCAACTAAATTACTTGGCAACTCCGAGTCCGCCCGGATACTTCAGGTGGAATGAAATCGTTGAAAACGCCATCCTACTCTTAAGACAGTGGAAAGGTGGTGAGCTCTGAAGTAAGCGTAGGATCACGCACCGTCGCGTGGCACCTCGAATTCAAGTTCCCTGCCAGTAATCCAACTCGATTGGCACACTCCTTTCGCGCACCCGCTTATCTCTTCTTCGAGTCACAGGAGCCTTCTGCCTGCTGTCTCACTCGACTCAGGTCGGTTTGCGTTCTGCTGTTTCGGCGCCCAGCCCACCCAACAGGATCAGATCCAGTTTCGGTTTGGAAAGGCCTCTAGCTTTTCGCCCGCACCCATTCTCACTCGTTCACACACACTCCAATCTCAACACTTTAGTCCGTGCTCCAAGACACGCAGCGGAACGCACATATTCCTCATGTAGCGTCTGCTTAATATTGATGGGTTCGCCTCACCTATCTCTCCTAAATTATGTAAGGGTCCCAGTCGACTCCTGTTCCCCCACGGCGAGTCTCACTGGTGGCTATCTCATTCCATGGTCCTATCTCGGAATTCTGAACCGAATCGGCTAGTACAAAGTTGTAAAAAAAAACTTAATCTCTTGGGGGCGCGCTTGCCGGTGCCATTGCGATGTCCAATCGATCCTTTTATCAACATCGCCATCTAGGTTACACAAACTCCTTCCTCGCTGTGTAAGTCCCCGTGTCCGACTCACACCTTCGCCGCGTCCCAGCTCGCTCACATGCACCAATCTCCTTGTCTTACGGGCTGAATGCACGACGGAGAATTCGCGAGCGAGAATTGAGGCGGCTTCGGTATTTGATCGAGATTCCGACGTAAGTGCCTTCAGCGCAGGTTGCTCCTCGCACATTTCGCGAAACCTGCGTGTTCACATTTGATCGCAAGTTGAGACATCAGACGAAAGATACGTACCGTTGCCTCCGAATGAGATACTTGGCTTGTCGTATCACCTCTTCTGGTGCAGCCCTACGCACCGCTTTGTCAAATCCCGCTGCTCATGAACCACCACGCATACGCACCTCACAAGATCCATCACCCAGAAATCATCCAGTCGCGTCTCTCTCAATCCGGACGGCGCTCTCTCTTCCTCCCTACCCGACTCACCGTCGTCCCCCTCTTCTCCTCTCGCATTCCCACCCGCCCTCGCCTCTTCGTTTTCCTTTTCTTCGCCACCAAGTCCTCTCCCCTCGCCCGCATTCCCCCCATGCATGTACACCCTCTTCGTCCGTTCATCATGTACGACCTGATGCGCATACCTCGGTATCGGCACCAACAACTCGCGCTCCCCGCCGTCTCCCCTGCCCATTGTGTGTCGGACACCATAGCCACGGCCATGGCCATCGTCACTGGCCACCATCTCCGAAACTATCTCGGGTAAAATCTGCGTCCACTTTCCCGGTTGAGACGGATTCGTGTATTGATACACCCAGTTCGGCGCGTCTGAGCGGAGTACAGTCAACGCAGATGACTGCTGCGCCCGCGTCAGCCCACAAAACCTACACGATGATGCAAACCCGTCAACATCGACTGGTTCCGGCGCACAAGAAAAAAGGATACGCACACATACACCTCCTTCAATCTTGGATCCACCACCGCTCGCTGGGTAAAACACGCGTCCGGCCCACCGTTTGAACTAAAGTTGCCAAACAACTCTGCCACGGTGTTTGTTGCGATGTCGTATGCATACATGTCGGACAGGTACTTGTCGTCACGTTGACCTGCAAAGATGAAGAGCGTGTGCGTGTGTGGGTCCAGGACCATCGAATGTCCAAAGCGGGGTAACAGAGCAGGTTGGGGAATCGGAGAGGACGGTGATTGAACAGGTCTGGAAAACCAGAACGGAAATGTGAATGAGGGTTGTTGCGAGCGATGGATGGA
>JBBPSB010000207.1:0-34994 GCA_038093375.1 Xerocomus brunneocitrinus
CGCCCAGCTTGCGTGCCAAGGGGCGCAAATCATCCAGAGCTTGCACTTCAATTTGTTTGGTGGAGCAGCTTTGACGGCTGCGCCGGAAGATAACCGTTCGACATTTCTGTCCGTCTCTTCGAGAGGGCGGGACTGGGCGGAGGCAGGTTTGGGTAGCTTGGACGGATGTGCTGGAAAAGGGAGGGGTGTTGAAGTAGACATGGTAAAGGGCCTGTACAAGAACATGGTGGGTTCAGAGGGGCCAAGATGTGTGAAAGGACGGACCCCTCGAGCACCGATCCGTTTGCGTGGTTCGTACGTTAGACATCTGCTCAGCGGGTTTAGGGCATCTCCAGAAGCCGCGGTGAAGAGGTCACGGAGCAGTGTACGAGGGAACTGTCCTACAAGAACGAAATCTGGAAGTTTCGTGTGGTCCTAGGTGGGCGCCATGAGGACCGTCAGTTCACGACATAAAGAGATAGTGAAACGCTCACAGGCCAATCTTCCTCTGTTGGCATGCCGAGTGCGCGGAAGATGGTCTTTAGCTGGTCCATGTCTGACTCGCCGGGGAGGTATGGCGTGCGTAACATCAGCTCTGCAAAGATGCACCCGACGGACCAAATGTCGACCGCGGTGCTGTAGTATCGACAGCCGAACAAGAGTTCAGGGACGGTACCGGCTAGCGGGACAGGTGAGCATCGGACTACGCGGCCAAGTAGGGAACGCACCAAGTGATGACCTGGCATGTCATTTTGTACCCGGGGTCTGCAATATCTCTTGCAAGACCAAAATCGGCGAGCTTGAGTTGCCCATCGGAGGCGATTGAGCAAGTTATTGGGCTTGAGATCCTATAGGGCAATCAACAACGCGATGTTGTACACCGAATACCGGATGGTCCTACGCAGAATGATCAAAGGATAGAAACGCACCCTGTGGAGAATGAACCGTCCAAGGCATTCCAAGACCACGTTAGGTCCACGTTGTGCACAGCACCCAAAGAAGCCATTCGATTCATGGGAGACAACGCCGATGCATCATCCAGGAACGCTACACCAACTCCGAGTTTGCGTTCCTGTCTGCGTGCCACACAGCGGTGGGAGACGAGTCGACGCCGGACAAGGCCATCTCGCGGGTGGGATGCAGTTTCAATGGGGTCATTAGGACGGTATGGAGAGTAGATGATTCAGTCGCGCACCGGGTAGTCACTCGGTTCGCGAGTATTAAAGGCCTACCTCCATCATATCCATGATAAGACCGTCAGGCTCACCATTGCATGTACATAGGTCATACTCACCTGGTCGTATACCTCGCCTGGTTGATTGCGAAGTAAGGCAAGCACTTCAATGCACTCGTGCTGATGTATGCAAAAGTTCGATTCCACGGATACATCTATCGTGAACGATCGGTCGCAGACTCGTAGGACCGCACTGCAACGAAAACATTGCCGTCTGTTGAATCACTCTTACCAATGATGAAGGTAATGCCAAATCTCAATTCTGTCCAATTGGGGCTACATAATTACTGATTGCATTTCCAGGTGCAACGTACTACAAGATCCCAAATTCCCGAAAGTACGATCAACATACACCTTTCATCCGCCAACAATACAAAAGTAATAAAACGAGGTCTGGTTGTACTTTAAAAAATCAGTACAATGACCCTAGTGCAAATCAGGAAGAGAATCATAAACGTTTTGAGCTCCAACCGAGGGAGCATGTCGAACCATGCACAGATATACGCGATACCCAGAGATACAGAGAAGAAAAATAAAGGACGGGCTATGGAAATGCGGTTGGTGAAGGTGGATATGGGATAAAGTTATGAGCATGGAATGGGCGGCGACAAGAAATACAACAACAGGGATGAATTTCAGATGCTCAATGCTGGAGCGGAAGTAGGCGAGCTAAAAAACGTGCGTTGCACCGATGCATTGCCTCGGGTTTTCATGTTCGGGTGGTGGTTTCGACGAGGGTGTCGTTGGTGATGATCATGATGTTGATAACTGGGTGCGTGAGTCTTGCGCTTCAGCATCTTGCTCTCCCTGCGAGACTCTTTTCGGGATTTAAAGGGTGTATGCTGTTGCTGTTGCTGTTGACGATGGTTCGAATGGAGATCATAATGATACGGAATATGGGTGGGTGTACGGTCCCCGTCGCGGACAGGGAGCAACACAGGCGAAATGTTTGCTCCTCTTGATTTGCGCGGGTTCTGCTTGACGCTCTTGTCACTCCAGAGCATAGTGTGAAGGGGGCTATTTTTCAATACGTTTTTGTAGGAACACGCTTCAGGGACAGAGGATTTGGCTGGTTCAGAGGCCCAGCCTGGCGAAGTAGGAACATCGGAGGTCGACCCCACAGGTTCTCTGGTAAGACGGAAAGCACCAACGGGAACGTGGTCCCAACGACTTAGACTCTGAGCGAGCTTTTGCTCGCCCTCACTCTCGGGGATGGTCTGCATTTGCATCTCAGGTTCCGAGTCAAGGAACGTAGAATCCAGGACGTCGTCTAGCTTGATTGGTTCTCCAAGAGTGATGTCAAGCGGTGTTTCAGACGTCGGCTCATCGGAAGGCGGGGGTAACGAAGAATATATCGACAATCTTGCCGTACGACCGCGGAGATCCATCTAAGGAATTCCGTGTGAGATCGAGAGGCATTACTCCAACGTGAGGATACATACACTGCTGAAGCTTCCAGCGCTGCTGGAGAACCTTCTTCGCCTGTGGCCGAGGCGACGGTATGGAGACGGCACGTCCTTGTTCACACCAGTAAGGACGGTAGCCTTCTGGGATGTGCTGCCTTGCAGACAAAACTCGCCCATAATAGGCATGCAAACTCTGGCGATGGAGCGGGGACTTTCCCCACCACTACCTTCCGCACTATCAGAGTGCGGTTGGTCCGTCACTTCCCAGAACACTTTGCCGGCTAGAATGTCGGCAGGGCGGGGTGACTCCAACAGGGTCGATGGCGGGTGGCGCCTAGAAAGCGGAGCAGGAGAGATGATTGGGCTAACCGTTGACATGGGATTGATAGACGAGACGCTGGTCGGCCACTGAAAAAGTTCCATCGCACGGGAGGTAGGAAGTCCCTGCTCGTCGACAAGCTCCTCCTCCGTAGTCTCGCCGTCACTTTCAGCGAACTCCGAATCACTGTCATCGAGTTCATCCTCTGCACTGTCACTGATGCGCATTTCAACGTCGCTATTGTGACTGACTGAGGCGCTATCCGATGCAAGCAATTGAGCTGCATTGGCCTCAAATGCGAGATCGAGAATTCCATGGCCGTCGTTTGAACCATTGGTGAAAACGACCTGTCCATCCCACGCTTCCGTGACTTCAAAGTCTGCACTCCGCAAGCTGTTGACGCTGTTGGCCAAAGGGTCGGTAGCAGAATCGTGGAGATCGCTGTCATCAGTTTCAGATGAGCCGTCGTCTGACGACGCGTCCGTGAGATTGGCAAAGAATATGTCAGCGTCGAAACTGGATTCTTCGACATCCGACCACCCGGTCGCGAGGCCTGTGTACACCCGTGAAGCCTGATCATCCGCCTCGTCCTCTTCCTCGTCCTCGTCCATTTCGTCGTCTTCATCGTCGTCTTCCTCCGTGACTTCATCAGAGTCACCTTCCATGTCCACATCGCTGAGGCCAACGCTCTTCTTCCGGGGACGGATAACCCAACTGTTATTCAAATTGTTGTGTTTGGGGGCATCATCCCCCAACAGCTCGCGGCGAACACGAGCCTTGTCATGACGCCTTTGCTCCGCAACAATATAATTTTCTTCCTCTTCGGCAAGCGAGAGGTCGGAGCCGAATCCCGATGCATCGGAGTCAGAGTCAGAGTCGGATGAGTCGGAAGCCTCCGATGTCAACCCATCAGCCGAAACAAAGGTAGGAAAGCGGCCTGAGGACCCATCATCGCTTGGCTGGATGTCAGAATCAGCAGGGCCACTGAGGACCTGCTTTTTCTTTGAAGAGGCTGATCTCTTCGCGATCGTGCCTTTGGCCTGGGATTTTGAAGGTTGCCTCGAGGCAGCTAATTTTGACTTTGAGCTTCTGACTTGTAAGCGTGTAGCCCGCGATGTGATAGATTTGTGGGCATGCGTATGCGATGATAAATGAGATTGTGATTGTGGCAACGTGGTGGCCTCGTTGCCAAAATCCCGCAAGTCTGCGGGGGTATTTGGGGTGCCGTCGCGTGCCATCGCGACTGGCTTGGAGGGGCGACCCCTGCGTTTGGATCCTACGGCATTTGATGAACTGCGCTGACCATGGCCAGCGGTGGAATAGGTACTGGTGAGATGAGATGATGCGGAGTTGCTTCCAGTAACCCCGCTGGGTGGTGCGGAAGCAGCTTCCGTACGAGACTTCTTTTGGGTGGATCCCAGAGAGCGCGCCTTGTTCTGAATACTGGGTGGGACGGTGAGTTTGATTTTGAGAGGCTGTGTCGCGGGAGCGTGCGCGGACGAACGCATCGATGCAGTCGATGTAGTTACAAAGCGCGCACTTCCATGGCTCGCGGTTTGGGGAGGTGGTCTGTTGTTGCAAGTGCAATCGCCATCGCAGACGGGACATATGTCGTTGTCTTCGTCGTCGTCTGGCGAGAGAGGATTTACGGCGACGGCGATATGATTGGGGGAATGGGGCATGGCTCGAGGGAGATTTTTTGAGTAACCTAGGGGAGATGCCAAGTGAGTACGCGAGCGTACGTATGAGGGACAGGGGAAGACGTCAAAGAGGATTTATGAGTGGTTGAACAGCCTGGAGGCGATTCACAGAAGGGAAAGGATGACAAGATGCAGGGTATCATATTACATGTAAAAAAAATCAGTGACAGCGATTGGAGATGTCGCGTGACAGATAAAAATCCTGATGGCATTGGAGAGGAAGAAACAAAGCCGGGCGCACTTCCAAAATAAGACTGGGACAAAAAAACGGACATACCTGTAACACGATTTCTGTGCATTTTTTGATGAGAAGAAACATGGAGTTGGTGTTGAATCCAGATTGAAACGTGTCTAGTGTTCAGGTAAAGTTCAACAGTGGCTACGGGCCACTTATTCGTGTATCGCTGGGACGGTGATGGTCGAGAGAAGAAGAAATCTTGCCGCGTATTTCGCACATCTAGTAAAAATTATGTAAACAGCCGCTGCGAAATGACACTCAGTGACGGTCTTCCGTCCACCGCAGAATGCAGCGTGAGTTTCATCTTCAATCCTCATCACGGTGAGCCCATCACTGGACCTTTTCCAGGTCTGTCTCTCGCCCAGCAAATCGCCCAGCTCGAGGACGTTGCTCCAGACGGCAAGCCAACCATCCACTCTTATGCCTCCTGCTAACCGCATGCAGACTTTGACCCCGAGGACATCGAAGTCACGGGCACTCATCCTGATCTTGATCCGGATATCGATACCGTCCCAGATAGCAGTGCCGCACGAGCACACTATTTTAACGTAGGGTAGGTCGATGTGGGACCTGCACGTGGATCATGAACTGAACCCTCTCGATCAGTCCCTCGTCCTTGCGTACCCTCCACGAGAGTCTCTCAGATCCAAAATATGACGGTGAAAAAACTTCGAGAAAGCTGGTGCTCAACGAGGCAGACGGCAGCGAGCCCGACTCTGCCAGTGAGGATGCGGAATCGGGCAGCGAGGAGGAGTCCGATCGTGAGACTGGGATCAAGCATGAGGTGGACACACGCACCACCACGGACACATCAACAGAGCGTCCTGGCACACCCAAGCACAATGGTGACTTGTTGAGTCTCCGTAAGGTTCGCGAGGAAGACCGCAAAAAGGGCAAGGCCATTTCAAGACAGATTGCAAGTCCATTTAGTCTGGCACGATGTCTTTGATCTATATCTTGCACCCAGGCTCTCTGGGACTCCCTTCTTGATGCCCGCATTCGCCTACAAAAATCCGTCGCTGCTGGAAACCGCCTCCCTCCTGCAAGTAGTTATCTGCTTCCCTATTCGATAACATCTCACGACCAAACAGCCTCCGCAGTATGCTGCTGATCAGCACGTGCACGCTCCTCTGATGAAAATGCTAGAGGAAGCGCAATTACTCTCAAATGAGATACTTGAATTTCAAGAGGTGTGATACTTCCCATGGAGACGATGCCCGCTCAACACAAATTTAGCGTCTCTTCTCAGTAAACGAATTTATCCAGCCTCCTCCCCGTAAGCGTCAAAGAAACACCGAAACTGATCATTGTGTTACTGGCTACGGGGAACAATTACTTCAAAGCAGTCATGCGATGACGGAACTCGAAAGCACGTTCGTATCCACGTTACTACTGGAAAGAAAAAGTTTCACACTCACATTAGTTACCACTCCCACCTTGTTCAGACGCTGAACAAATGGTCATCCAAAATTCAAGCAGTTGCACCGTCGGTTCTCCTTCCATCCAACCGTAATGCATTTTCAAGAACGACTCAACATATTAAATCAGCACCACAACTGATCGACGAGACACTCGCAGATCATAGCAAAGTGCTTGCACGGACGAGAATTTACCGCGGCAAAGGCAGCAGACTAGGGGCTAATACCACGGATGAAGACGGGATCCGGGAAAAAGAAGACGCCGAAGTGTTTGACGATACTGATTTTTACCACCAGCTCCTACGAGACATTATAGACACGAGAGGGAACGGAACGGGTGGAAATGACGATTGGGTGGCAGTGCAAAAGGAGAAGAAGGCAAAGAAGAACGTGGACACAAAAGCCAGCAAGGGACGGAAACTTCGGTCAGTAAATCATCGTTAGAATCGTTTCGTGGCTGACACGGTTGTCAGGCATGAGGTTCATGAGAAGATACAGAATTTTATGGTACCTGTGTCGATGCAGGGGAGCTGGCATGAGGAACAGATTGACGAGTTGTTTGCGTCACTGCTAGGCAAGGGGTTTGAGAGTGCGATGGAGGAGGTGGAAGGGATAGAGGAGGAGACCGCAGCGCTGCAGCTGGGTGGATTCCGCGTATTCGGGTGAGCGGGTGTACATAAGTAGGACCAAATATGGAAATGCAGCGTACGCAGCGCTACTTGTGGCCGATATCCGAGCACTACGACCACGACGTTGTGCGGACCATCGTTAGACGCGACTCGTAGCTCAAAAGCTCACCGACGCTTCTGCTGCGGTACAGTCAGATGGACGCCTTCGAGGACGACAACCCTTTCGAGAACGACATCGAACGTGTCCCATCAGAGACTTCCTCAACCTCCAAGGTGAACATATCCGCCCCATCCTCTCCACCACCCAACTCGGCCCGTCTATTGTCCCCAAGCAAACCATTCGCCTCTCCGACAGTTCAACAACAGCCTCAGCAAACTTACAAGGGCGACTTTTGTTGTTACAGAGACAGGTGGCTGCACTCCGGCGAGGACGCAGAGATCCTGGTGTGTCCACCTCATCCGTCTTCCATTAAGGTTCCTTAATGAGCGTACGTGATAAGATAACCGATGCTCAAAAGACGACCCTTCACTCCAATACACCCTACATCACATACGTGATCCATGCCGGGGTAGGCACCAGTCATTATATTGCTGATCGAGCGTCTGATACCGACTCGTGCATAATAGACTGCGGAAGCCCGGCATCGCTATTCAGAATTCGAATCTCTACGACTCAGCCTTGTGAAGCTGTATCCAACTCTCATCATCCCCCCAATTCCCTCTAAGCAAACCATCGGAGACTATGCCACCAAACAGGCAAAGGCAAAGGAGGACGGAGTAATGATTGCCCGACGCAAGCGCATGTTGCAAACATTTTTAAACCGCGTCGCCCGCCACCCCATCTTGTCTAATGAGCACATATTTCATCGATTTTTGGAAGGCGAAGTTTCATGGGTGGGCCAAGTGTTCGTTTTGTCCCGGACGATTCTTGACCATGTTGCAGACTGAAGTTCTCAATTCTCCTCCTCTGTCAATGCTCCCAAAGAATATCCTCAAAGCACCGTCACATAACCCTACAGATCCCGAGGCATCCCATGCTTATGCAGTACTTCCCAACCCGACCGCAACACATCCTCTGCGAAACCCAGACCAACGCTTCATTGATTCAGAAGTATTTACGAGCAAGTTTGCAAACCACCTCGGTGGTCCGATGGAAAAAGTTACCCGTCGGACACTAAAGAGATGGTCAGGTATGACCTCCCTCTATAAGCCCGTAAAGTCCGCTCAACAATCTCCCCGTTCATAATGCAGAGACTTCACAGGACTATTCGGAGCTTGGTGCTGCCTTGAACGGCTTCAGCCTTAATGAAAGCGGCGCTCTCGCCACGGCCATGGAGAAGACGGGCCAGGCCGTCGACGCATCATACATGTCGACAACAAGACTGGTGTGTGCATTTCATCTTTTCTCACCTCTCACGCTTTTTTATTTACCGCTGCCATCGAAGCTTCAAGAGCTCGAGCAGAACTTCTCTGAACCCCTGCATGAATACACGCAATTTGCCACTATCATCAAAAAGCTTCTTGCGTATCGGCATCAGAAACATGTACAATATGAGATGACCCAAGACGCTCTAGAGGGCAAGCGTGAAATGTTGGAGGAGTACGAGAAAAGTGAGAAGGAGGCAAAGAGGCTAGAAGAGGCACTTTCACGCGGTCGCGTCAATGGCCCGACCAACCCACCATCAGAGGGACAATCGAGTGAAAATCCCGACGACTCCGCGTCGGTATACATCCCTCCTCATCCAGGACCAAGTCCTTACAAGCGGCGTGCCCCTGGGATGGGTCTCCTGAATGCACTCAGCCATACGTTGCACGGCATGATGGATGTTGACCCCGAAACAGCAAGGCGTAACGGTATCGGCAAAACCCGTGAGACCATTTCGCAAGTAAGTTTCATCGTTGGTCGGTGGTGCCATTCTGACGGCGTTACCGTGGCTCGAAGCTTGAGGATGCGCTTCATTTGACGGCGCAAGACTTGAAGTATTCAAGTTCGACAATTCAAGCGGATCTCGATCGTTTCCAACGTCAGAAGGTCGCGGACCTCAGAGAGATGACAATCAATATGGCTCGAAGTCACAGAGACTGGTGTAAGAAGGTGGGACCCTATGGTCTTCGGATATGCTACTGCAATCTCACTCATGTTGCCCAGAACCTTGAGGCATGGCAAGCTGCGAAGAAAGAAATAGAGAAGATTCCTGAACACCCCAACTCCACACCCTCGACGCAACATGCACAAGCTGTAAGTCCCTCGAACCTTCGGAGAGACTCTAGCGCCACCATCAATGGGCGGTGAAGATGTGGATACGATTGCGCTATAGCTTTCGAAACACGTGCGGACTCGAGCCTTTTTTTTTCTTGATCCTACTTTTGCGCCAATTAGTTTTTGGTGCTTTGGTGACACGGCTTATATACCACGACTCGATCATGTCCTACTTAGTTACTTATTTTTTGATGAATAGCTCTCGAGGAAGGGTACGCAAGCAGGTATTTGTACGATCGGAGGCAATTACATAGGGGGAATTGAGACAAAGAAACTTGGCATCCAAGGTTGGGTTTGGCATCGAGATCAGTGATGGGCCGCACTCGCACAGGATCCAACTGCCACAACTCAATCTGAGCACACAAGGAACAACTTGCTGTGTGTCCCATGTTTCCTGTGGTAAACTCGCCGACAGTTGCTCATACCGCTCAGATAGCAATCAAATATTGATATTGATAACGTTGCTACACATGTTGTACCACAAACCAATTAATCGCCTCGTTTCTGCCATGGAGACCACGTCCGCTGCGGCAGGTGTGATAAAAATACGTCTTCGCAAAGTCGAAGCGATCGATCTTATCGCGGTTCAGCAAGTTCGACGACATCTTGATTCTTCCACAACATCCAATCAAGTCAACTCACTGCACTCTAGCGTATTTGTCCCCCCTCGGTCATCTGGTCGCCGCAGAACTTGTGTGTACCTACCCCGTGGACAACATGCATGTTGGAGCCAGGCCGAGGTGGAAGCGTTTGAAAAAAACTCTATGCCTCATGGGGCACATCCCCCTTGAGATATGATCGATGAACTGCGGCGTGCAGGGAATGGGCATCGCCTCTGGGCCTACCAAGCTCCATCATGGAAAACGGACCATGCGTGCATTCTTCCATGGCTCGGAGCACCCGTGGAATGTTTGGCACTGACTTGTTGTCTATTCTTGACCCTGGTCCTCGGCGCGGAACGTACTATCCTTGGTGCGTCCGAGTCTTTGATGTGATCGAGTTGCTCTGTCGAATCACGTAGTGATCCAGGAATGTATTGAAGGAAGAATACTAATTGAACATTGCCTCCCGACCCACTAGCAGTGATCGTGGATAAGTTACATATGTGCGCTACGTATACTTACGCGCTACTACTTCTGATAGCTTTAACAATATCGAAACTTAATCTTACCCGAGAGCAACCGAGCGCAACGTATAACGTGAACTATAACAAAATATCTATTCTAATCATGTATCGACCAATGGCATGATAAAGCATCAGATACTTGAAGCCATAAGTAAGTGCCATCTATTCACAATTGGAGCTTATTGTCATAGAAGGGCATGCCAAAAAAGGTCAGATATTAAAATAGTTTAATAGTTGAACTGAGTGCAATATATAGACGAGGTTTCCACTTTTTGCGAGTTGGTACCGTGCAGAGGGAGTGACTTGGGCCAATACAATTCTGAACGTGCAAGATAAAGATTGCGTATGAATGTTCGTTGCGGATATCTTTCTTGGTTCTGTGTTATCATGAAGATGCCGAGGTGGTCATTAATATCGTAGACGAAGAGGTAGACGTCGTTGATCCCACACTTGACGTCGAGTTCGTACGGACGGCAGACTCGCCTTCCACTGGCTTACGGCGGCGCTTGTGCTGACCACGACGGGATTCAGTGGGATACTCGCACTTAATCCGACGGCGTGCACATTGACTAATAGTAACGTTAGCATTCATATTTCCAGGTGGAATACACGGACGCTCTTACTTGCACGTCTGGTCAGGGTTATGGGCAGAGGGCCGTCCGCATGCGATTTTCCTCTCACGGCAAAAGAGGCATGCCAACGCCTGCTTCTTCTGTTCGCCTGGCTTCTTCGGACTTTTCATAACCTGATCGTCAGGGATTGGCCACGTTGGCGGCATCGATAGAATAGTGTTTTCTTGCCGTACAAGCTCCTCGCTTGCACGATGAACCCTTTTGTTGCTCGTGTACTTCATTGGGTTCGTACAACGTTCCTCTTGACGCAAGAGTTCACGAGTGTGGGATTCATTCAGGGAAGCGGGGGTTTCACCAAAATGAGGGATTCGGGTAGAGGATGGAGGTAAACCCTGAGGGGGCACCATCATTTGCGGTTGGGTGGCCGCAGGCAACGAAGGAAGGGCGTCATCATCTTTCCCCTAAGATTTAGACGTCGGGATGTCAAAATTTTGTAACTTAAGATTGGCGCCCGCGAACTAACCTTAACAAGGTAAGTGCCTTCGTCTAATGAATCCCTGGAACGCTTCCTCGATGGTGGGCGAGGGTCACGCTGAGGGCTTTGACGTGGTACTGACGACCGATAGTCCAAAGTGCTTCCGCGTCTCAGTGGTGTCGGTGGGTGCCCATCGCTGAAAATAGACGATGCTTGGGCGAGAAAATTGTCGCTGGCAAGAGCTATGCTCGAGCGATGGTTCTGGGCTTGAGGACGGCCCGAGCTATTTGTGAACTGGTGGGCCAGTTGGTATATGTACGAGTGATCGTGGACAGCCGCGGGCTGTGTGGGCTCCTCGAAATGACTGTGTTGGTAAGGAGAGTAGGCAGACTGTTGGTAGTGGTCAGAGCGTTGACAGATGACAACGGTGATGGGGATAAACATACCACGGGGAATGCCTCGGAAGCAAATGTGGGAGCGTGATACAACGGGAATGAATACTGCATGCAGCTATCGGACCTTGCAGCGGACCCGTCAGTCCAGCGATAGAAACCATCCACGTCCGGGTACATGTACAAATTTTCAGACGTGTAGAAATCTGAGGGGGCGGTAGTGGGGACGAGAGATGAGTAGGCATCATAGTAGTGCTCGTGGCCGTCAGAAGGATACTGAAGGTCAAGGGATGGCTCGCTAAGAGGTGGCGACATGATGGCGATGACCGGCACAATATGAAACGGATGGTGTTTCACTAAGAGAGTAGAGGGAGCTTTGGTAACGACGGTCCTTTTGGTGACAGCGTACTACACTTACTCTGTACGGCCGACGCTTTGCTTTAAAAAGGTGCAGGAGAGTGCAACGAGGACAAGAACTTCTTCCCCCAAAATAGACTGCATCTCACGCATATCTTCAAAGTCTGTTTAGAATTCCATCCTACGTCAATCATCATACAGATGTCATCCTTCTCAAGGGCTTGTTCTGTGAATCATTCCCATGACCAATCGAGCAATGATATAGGAAGCGTCATAATTCAAATGCTAAAATGGAATTGCTGGTTATCTAGTGGCGTCAAGTTCGTACACCAAACGAGGGTTCCATGCTGCGCCGAACCATATATTGCGGATAGACAAGACCAAGTTGCATGGGCAAAGGGCTAGCCCTCCACAGCCATCGAGGTTGGCACCTCGAACACCCGATTCGAATACTTGCCCACCGGGGGGGCATCGGTGCTTTACACTTGACTTGACGCTAAAATGGTTGCAGATCTGGGCAGGTTTGGCACATTCCAGAAAATGTGCAACGTGTGACTCATCAAAGACGGCAGGACCACATCCGTCCCGCGATTCAAGCAAAGTAGCCATGCATCACCCACCTGCATTTCCTATGTACGGCTAGAATCTTACTCTCGATTTCTGCCGCACCGCAGAGCATAACGGAAACGAGCAACTGTGAACAGAAACGTCTTTAAGGAAATTTCCGCAAGTCATAGGAGTGCCAGCATGCGTACGTGTCTGCATTCGCAATTTCTTTTTGTGGGATGGGAAGAAGCTCAATGATACCAAGAGCACCCAGCAGGGGGGCTGCCCCACTGCTCCTCATTATGTGCAAGCGTAGCATCACGTTGATGTCGTCGCTTCTTCTCCTCGTTGTATTGCGACAGGCAGGAGAAAATGCGGTTATAGGGGACTGCGAAGACAAGCAGGATCAGACCTATGACTGCCACGCCACCCTGCAGGCCAAGGGTAGGAAGTTGCCCGCAGAAACTAAGCGAGGTTGCGGGTATGCTGGGATCCATGCTGCAGAGAGAAATTTGCAACTCCAGCGGGGAAAAGAAAGAGTTGGTACATAGCGCAGTGATGTTAGGAAGAAGAAATTTCAAGGTCCGTGCACAGACTTGATGGCAAAGCTTGCAAAAGAGCTGCCCAGCGGTATGCCGCCACATACTGACTCGTACCACCGTTTCGGGTACACATGGAATTGCCCATTGCTATATTGGTGACAGGTTGTCTTGACGCAGCTACCACAGTGACGTCTTCAATCAGAGAAGATTCGATATGAATGGACAAACCTAGACGGAGGATGTGGTGGGAGACGGGAATCTAGCGTCTTGTACTCATTGCGGGGGTGATGGGGGCGGGGACACGAGGTTACATCTAAGGAGTTATGAAACCTTAAACTAGTCGAAGACGGTGACTATAATTACTTAAATCTAATTCTTTCAACAAGTACTCTGATGGGACCACACCCGTAACCACATGCGTGGTATCGAATCTCGATCCGACCTAAGAGCGACTGTTGTGGATGGAAGCTTGTCACGATCGGGACGGATTCAATTTACGGCCAAGTGTATGGCCTAGATCCAACTCACGTTTTTCGGGGTAGCGCTCAAGCGCTCAAGCCTGAACTATGGTAACGGTCAGTGGTTCGTTCAATTATGTTGTGCTTGTCAAGTTACTAGTGTTGCAACTAACATGAACCAGTGCGATGACATGCGGTGTTAGTCCGTTAGTCATAACCGGCGGCCGCCTCAAACTTGAGGATTGGAATTGGAATCAGACGTCGCGCTCCGCAGCATCCTAGCGCATACAAGGGGCACGCCCTGATTTCATCCAGTTGCTACGCTGATGATACCTTCATGGCTTTCCGTGGTTTCGTCTGTCGGCATGGCTGTCGGGCCTCCTCTTGTATATGCAGATCAAGCAGTGTCTATTGTTAGGAAAAGGTAACCTTTCACAATGCTTCACCTAGGCACACAAGTTCTTCACGCCCACCTTTCACTTGTCAGGGACTCAACCGGGTTTTCTCGTGACGTTTGTGCAATTCTGTAAGCCTGTAAAAACAGCCAGAATTCGCGCAACCCGCTAACTAGTTCCTACCATCAGTTTGATTGCCAATATCATTCGGTGTTTTTTCTGGTTGGGTGCTCGCTTCGAGTTTGCCTTGCTGCTTCAGTCGATTTTCATGATAGTCACGCAGGTACGCCCCACTCGACGTGCGCACCATGAGATCAACCATGACGGTAACCAACAGCTTGCATTATTATTCATTTGTCTGCGCTATCATCCGGAAACGAGCTCAGGGAACTACACACCATCCCCACGACTATTCTCTTTCTGGCAGTGGTCGTCATATACGCAATACGTCGAATGTCTCGCCGGTATCATGTAAGAAGCGTCTGTGTGTTGTCTCCGATACTTAGGCTCTGTTTAGACTCTTCTCGGCGATAATCTTCTTAATATTTGGAAGGTTAGAAATTTTTATCACACTGCTGGGTTTTTTTGCTCTTGGATTGGAGAGTACATTACCCCTGCCGCAACTAGTAAGGTTCGTGTTTTTGCTTGTGCATCAATAACAGCCTCATGGATGCTGTCCTCACAGTAATTACAAGCAAAAATCACTCTATGGATTCCGTGCTTCCACAATGATTGGTTGGGTGGGTGGAGATGCCCTCAAGTCAAGCAGTTCATTAGATCTCCGACTCGTACCCGCTGATATTGTTAATCCAGGACAGCGTACTTCTTCCTGAAAGGGTCCTCCCTGCAGTTCAAGGCCTGTGCGATTTTCCAACTCTCCGTAGACATAGGTATGTCATCGCGTAGACGTGCACCCTGTACATGTTGCCGACTGGCTGCCACAAACAGCGATCATAGCGCAGCGTATGTATTATGGAACTACGCCTCCATCACACACACTATTAGAAGGGGAAGATTTAGAGGACGCGCACCCCCTTGCTGAGCGGTAGAAATATCCTAGTCTCTTTCTGTCTTTTTTTGGATTGAGTAGAAGCGTGAGACAAACAATAGTAAACTTTTAGTACCCTTACGGTTGTTACTGGCTGAGTTGCTCACCCAACCCACTTCGCCCAATTTTCCTTCTTCGCCGTTGTCCACGGCCGTTGCTTTGACCATGACTGACATTTCGAAACCCATCGCATTCTGCGAGCACCTGCAGCTCTCTAGTTTGGGCGTTCAGCCAGCTTCAATTTCTTTCCAGGTACGCGTAGTCGGGTTCGATGCACAATGACGTGCTCAATATGCTTGGATCCTTGTCCCATACTTTGATTTTTAGGCAAGTTGAGGCCGCTTCTATATGGTTTACAAACGCCTGACCGAGTCCTTTGTAGACTTTGACCTTAGAATCCGACCACTTCATTTGCGTACGAGAAAAGGTCAACGAACAGAATCAAGTTGTTATCATCGACCTTGCGGACGCAAACAATGTTCTTCGGAGACCAATCAGCGCTGATTCTGCAATTATGCATCCTTCTAAGAAAATTCTCGCGTTGAAGGGTCTGTCCTATCTTGTTGTGGGGTTCCGTGACGCTGACAGCCTCCTCCGCAGCTGGCCGGACTTTGCAAATTTTCAATATTGAGACCAAACAAAAGGTCAAGTCTCACGCCAGCACCGAGGACGTCGTGTTCTGGAAGTGGATATCCGAGACGGCCATAGGAATGGTCACTGAGACCTCAGTATATCATTGGTCAATTGCGGATCAGACATCGCCCCCACAAAAGGTTTTTGACCGACACGCAACGCTTGCGGGAGCGCAGATTATCAACTACCGCGCAACTTCTGATGAGAAATGGCTAGTACTAGTTGGGATCTCCAGCAACTCCACGAATCCTTCGGCGTTCAAGGTTAAAGGCGCGATGCAACTGTACAGCCGCGAGCGAGGAGTCAGTCAGCCCATTGAAGGACATGCTGCTTCATTTGCGGAGATAAAGCTCGATGGCCACCAGTCTATAACGAAGCTATTCACATTTGCAGTTCGAACCGCCACTGGTGCCAAGGTACGCGACACGCATCGAGGGAGTTAGGCGTTTGCTTAGGAGCCGCTGTGTAGCTTCATGTGGTGGAGATTGATCACACTGCACCGGATCCGCCTTTCGCGAAAAAGGCAGTTGACGTCTATTTCCCTCCAGAAGCTAGCAATGACTTCCCCGTAGCCATGCAGGTATCCAGGAAGCACGGCATCATCTTTCTGGTCACCAAGTATGGCTTCATCCACCTGTACGATCTGGAGTCCGGTGCATGTGTTTATATGAATCGTATATCCGGGGAGACGATCTTTGTCACCGCAGAACACGAGGCCTCTCACGGGATCATCGGCGTAAACAAGAAAGGCCAGGTCTTATCTGTTAGCGTCGACGAGCAGACGATCGTCCCTTACATCCTCAGTACGCTCAACAATACCGAACTCGCGTTCAAACTCGCCAGTCGTGCCAATTTACCGGGTGCGGACGACCTTTACGTCAAGCAGTACCAACAGCTGTTCTCTTCTGGTCAATACAGCGAGGCAGCCAAGATTGCTGCCAACTCTCCTCGTGTACGCCACGCTTATCAGCGATGACTACTAAGGCTAACTTTTCGGTGCTCAGGGAATTCTTCGTACAGCCCAAGTGATTGAGTCATTCAAACAAGCTCCTGCCCCCCCAGGAGGCTTGTCTCCTATTCTCCAATACTTCGGTATCTTGTTGGAGAAGGGTGAACTTAATCATTTCGAGTCACTCGAGCTTGCTCGTCCTGTATTGCAGCAAGGTCGCAAGCAGCTTCTCGAGAAATGGCTGAAAGAGAACAAGGTAGGTCTTTCCTCTTGAGATGCGACTGCTCTTAACATTGTGGCGTCAGCTTACTTGTAGTGAAGAACTTGGGGATATCGTTCGGCAGCATGATATGACCTTGGCTTTGAGCGTGTACCTCAGAGCGAATGTCCCTAACAAGGTCATCGCCTGCTTTGCGGAAACTGGACAAACAGACAAGATTGTTCTGTATTCGAAGAAGGTTGGATATAGCCCGGACTATGTTGCCCTTTTGCAGCATATCATGAGGACAAACCCTGACAAGGGTGCCGAGTTTGCCACTCAGCTTGTCAATGACGAAAGTGGCCCGTTGGTTGATGTCGAGCGCGTGAGTAGGGAATTATACTGATTGCGGAACAGTATGTGACGCATATATTACAGGTCGTGGATATCTTTATGTCGCAAAACATGATCCAGCCGGCAACATCCTTCTTATTGGATGCTTTGAAGGAGAATCGACCTGAGCAGGGCCATCTGCAGACTCGTCTTCTCGAGATGAATCTTGTTCATGCGCCGCAGGTTGCAGATGCCATCCTCGGTAATGAGATGTTCTCACATTATGACCGCCCTAGGGTCGCCAACCTTTGCGAGAAGGCCGGTCTCTTGCAAAGAGTAAGTGTCGCAACATCATATGAGATCCCTTTGGTATTGACATCAACAGGCTCTCGAACATTATGAAGATTTGGCGGACATCAAACGTGCGATTGTACACACTGGGGCTCTCCAACCCGAATGGCTGGTCAACTACTTTAGTCGTCTCACAACTGAACAGTCGATGGCATGTATGCAAGAGATGCTTCGAGTTAATATCCGCCAGAATCTCCAGGTTGTCATCCAGATTGCTACCAAGTATTCAGACATTCTTGGCCCAGTGAAGTTGATCGAGATGTTTGAGTCTTTCAAAACATTTGAAGGTGTGTATTTCTACTGGGATGTCCTATCGCGAAATTCACATTATCCAAGGTCTCTACTACTACCTTGGATCGGTTGTGAATCTCAGCGAAGATCCTGAGGTCCATTTCAAGTACATCCAGGCTGCCACTCGGACCGGCCAGATTCGTGAAGTCGAGCGTGTCTGTCGAGAGAGCAACCATTACAACCCGGAGAAAGTCAAGAATTTCTTGAAGGAGGCGAAGCTCCAAGATCAGCTTCCGCTTATCATCGTCTGCGATCGCTTCGACTTTGTCCACGATCTTGTTCTTTACCTCTATCAAAATGGTCTCACGAAGTTCATCGAAGTCTACGTGCAGCGTGTCAACTCCGTCAGGACCCCCCAGGTTGTTGGTGGTCTGCTCGATGTCGATTGCGACGAAACAACTATCAAAGGGCTCTTGGCTTCTGTGACGGGCAATTTTCCCATTGACGAGCTCGTGCATGAAGTCGAACAACGGAATAGACTCAAGTTGATCCTTCCCTGGCTTGAGGCCCGTGTACAGTCCGGTTCTCAAGATTCTGCTGTGTTCAACGCAATGGCCAAGATTTTGATCGACAGCAATAACAACCCTGAAACATTCTTGAAGGAGAACAACGTACGTTTGTGGATCATGTCGTGCGAACCTTGAACTCAATGACCGTTGTAGTTGTATGAACCTCTCGTTGTTGGTAAATTCTGTGAGGCTCGGGACCCCTACTTGGCGTACATTGCCTACGCGAAGGGCTTCTGTGATGACGAACTTATCGCGATCACAAACGAAAACTCGATGTTTAAACAACAGGCTCGCTACCTCGTGAAGCGTCGTCAGCCGGAGCTTTGGGCACAAGTTCTAGTCCAGGACAATGTGCACCGGAGAGCACTTATCGATCAGGTAATCCTGAACGTCTTTGTGGTCGATCTTTATTCAATACCCGTTTTGTAGATCGTCGCAACTGCCCTACCCGAGTGTACTGATCCCGACGATGTTTCGGTTACTGTCAAAGCCTTCCTTTCAGCTGATCTTCCCATTGAATTGATCGAGCTTCTGGAGAAGATTATCATTGAGCCGTCACCATTTAGTGACAACCGCAATCTCCAGAATCTTCTGCTGTTGACAGCAATCCGTGCGGATAAAGGCAAGGTCGTGGGTTACATCAACAAGCTCCAGAATTATGATGTCGCCGAGATTGCGAAGATTGCAACCGATCATGGACTCTATGAAGAGGCGCTGACAATATATAAGAAGTACGACCAACACGCTATGGCGATCAACGTCCTGGTCGAACACATTGTTTCCATCGATCGTGGCTTGGACTTTGCTAACAAGGTCAACAAACCTGAAGTATGGAGCCGCCTTGCCAAGGCTCAGCTTGATGGTCTTCGTATCAAAGACGCAATTGGTATGCTCAGCGCAAAAGGTTTGCGAGAAGAAAGGCTAATTTTTCTCTAGATTCCTACATCAAGGCCGAGGACCCTTCCAACTTTGCAGAAGTCGTCGAGATTTCAGGCCACGCCGGCAAGCACGATGATTTGGTTCGCTTCCTCCAGATGGCGCGCAAGCATCTTCGTGAACCCCAAATCGACACCGAGTTGGCATATGCTTATGCCAAGACCGACCGCTTGCATGACATGGAGGACTTTTTGGGCATGACCAACGTAGCAGACATTCTGGTGGTCGGAGAGAAGTGCTTCGAGGATGAGCTCTACCAGGCCGCCAAGCTCCTCTTTACCAGCATTTCAAACTGGGCTCGCTTAGCTACCACTCTCATCTACTTGGGCGAGAACCAGGCTGCTGTTGAAAGCGCTCGCAAGGCTGGCAACACCCAAGTGTGGAAGCAAGTTCATGCTGCTTGTCTTGAGAAAGCAGAATTCCGTCTGGTTGGTTTACTTTTTGCGGGCATATGAGGCGTTACTGATTTGTGTTGCAGGCTCAAATTTGCGGTCTGAACATCGTCGTCCATGCGGTTCGTGCATGCAATTCCAGGTCTTCCCAGTGTTCACTGATTGGTTGTGTAGGAAGAGTTGCAAGCCCTTGTTCAATCCTATGAACGTCGTGGCCATTTCGATGAAGTCTTAGCTCTGCTGGAGGCCGCACTGAGCCTGGAGCGCGCTCACGTATGTTCTCCTCTTGTTTGGAGTGCTGAGATATTGATCATTTGTAGATGGGCATCTTTACCGAACTCTCCATTCTGTACAGCAAATATAGACCAGGAAAACGTATTTGCGATTTATGTGGTACCTCTTCACCTACTGATAGCCTTGATCTCTAGTCATGGAACACCTCAAACTCTTTGTATCGCGAATAAACATTCCAAAGGTGAATCATCATGTTTCATTTTGGGGACCCGCATGTACTCACATGTAAACAGGTCATCAGAGCCACGGAAAAAGCACACCTTTGGCCCGAGCTTGTTTTCTTGTACATCAAATACGACGAATATGTGAGAGATTGCGTTGCGTTTCATGTGACCCCACTGATTAATTGCGGACCCAGGACAATGCCGCTCTTGCCATGATTGAACGTTCGCCTGATGCTTGGGAACACAATCAGTTCAAGGATGTGATTGTCCGCGTCGCCAATGTCGAGATGTACGGTGCACTTTCCAGATTCGTAATCCCGCGTGCTAATATGCGTCCTGCTACAGCTACTACAAAGGCCTCACATTCTACCTACAAGAGCAGCCCACACTGTTGACAGATCTCCTGAGTGTCATGATTCCCCGAATAGATCACGCTCGCGTTGTACGCACATTCCGCCAAATCGACCATATTCCCCTCATTCGTTCATATCTGATCGCCGTTCAAAACGTAAGTCCAGGCCTCCTGAGAACTCAATAAATCTGACGATATCCGCAGTTAAATATCGAGGCAGTCAACGATGCGTACAATGACCTACTTATCGAAGAAGAGGATTACAAGACCCTCCGCGACTCGATCGACAGCTTTGACAACTTCAACAACATTTCTCTTGCTCAACGATTAGAGAAGCACGATCTTCTCGAATTCCGACGGCTCGCCGCACATCTTTACAAGGTATGTGTTATTTCGTTTCACTGCCCCGAGATGCTCACACACCCTCGAAGAAAAATTCACGATGGGAAGAGTCGATATCGTTGTCGAAGCAAGACCAGCTGTACAAGGATGCGATTGTTACGTCCGCTGCGTCAAGCTTGACCGAGATTGCGGAGGACCTTCTCTCATACTTTGTCGACATTGGGAACAAGGAGTGCTTTACCGCCGTCCTCTATATATGCTTTGACCTCTTGCGACCCGACGTGGTGGAAGAACTTTCATGGCAACACGGCCTCAATGACTTTTACATGCCATACAAGATCCAGGTGTCAAGAACGACTCGGGAGAGGGTTTGTCCGTTCGATTCGTGGCGTGGAATGGTGATTGACGTGAAGCATGTTCCAGTTGGCATCGCTTGAGAAGGAGGTCAGGGAACGGGCCAAGAAAGATTACGCCAAGGAAGCGCAGGAAGCTGATCAGCCCATCATTAACCCTCTCTTAATGATCACGCAAGGAAATGGGTTCGTGTTTGAGACAAGGTTCATGTAAGGATGATGAACGTTTTACCTAGGTACCCAAATCAGGCACCTCCAATGGTGAACGGGACTGGTATAGGCGTGCTCCCGGTATGTATCCATTTTGCAAGACGAGCAGGAATACTGAAGCTTGCCGCACAGGGCTACATTTAATCAGATTCATGATGTTGCTATTCGTCCGCGGATGGATTAAAATGTATCGTAATGCACGCTTTCTAGTTTGCTATAATCAAGCCTTTTATTTTTCTTGACACTGGGTGATCATTGAAGGATGTCCATCAAGAAATACATATAGAACAGAAGGTCTTTTGCCAAGAGATCCGGAATTGCATGCGAGAAAGCAATTAGAAGAATCCATAGTAAGGTGCATATATCGTGCCATCAAAAAGAAGAGTCTGGTCCGAATGACAGGATCAAATGTCACATCACTATACAACCTGAGCCCTTGGATCGCGTACTCAGCGATACGCGTGCAGCCTCATAGAAAACCTCCGAGACCCCTCGATTGTGTTTCGAACTGCATTCTAACGCGTGGGTCGAGACATGGGTCAATATACAAGCGAGGTGAAACACATACCCAGGTACCGCGACGCTCTTATTCGTCGTGCAACGGCAAGACCCTCTTCATACTGCACCGAATGCATGCCAAAACGCGCCAGTCGTTCTCGAACATTCCGGTCATCCCGGAGATCACACTTGAGCGCTACTCGGCTTGTCAGCCAACTTTTTCTCGCATCCGTCTCGGCAAGACTGACCAACGAGGACGAGCTACAAGCAAACGCGTTCAGTCATGTGCCGCCAAACGAGATGGGTCGAATACCTTGACGCCCGGACAAAACTCGACAATCTCGTCTATCCACTGCAACGTCGTTTCAACATGAATGTGGCATGGCGATCAAGGTCAAAATTTTACTTTGGTCTCCACGTTTTCGAGCGAGGTCGGATTGTCCACCTGTCGACCCGATCAACAGGCCGTTTGGCACAAGACAGGACGCACGCACCGAGAAACAAATCATGACGACGTGCGTTTCCGCATAGCTCAACGACCGCAGTCTATCAAACTCCTCCTGTCCTAGGGGTTTTCTTGACACGTCAGAAGTTATGATGCAACACTCTGGTTGGGGGGCCAGTCGGTGCACATACCGGCCGTATCCCATAGACTGAGCTCGACGAGCTGATCTTCGACGTAGATGTCGTGCACATAGTTTTCAAACACGGTGGGCTCGCTGTGCGGTTGTTTTAGCGCGGAATGGGCGGAGTTCGTTGGGCACGCACTATACTTGGGTGAAGAAGCCCCGGGTGAACACGTTGAGGAGTGATGTTTTGCCTGGATGGACGTGGTGAGCTGGGAGGAAGGAGAGCGAGTGTGGGGCATACCGCAAGCACCATCTCCGCAGACTACCACCTTTCTTTGTACCTGGAAACATGCGCAAACGGTGAGCACGCTGCCTAGAAGCCACGGCTCCACGACGGTCTTACAGGTCTGCGTCCAAAGCCAGTCTTCGAAGAAGAACCACAGATCGCCATGAGGAATGTAGATGGAGCGACAAGGATGAGCAGCTTGCTGTATTGTCCGTCATGTCATGCACTTTGTTTAGCCCTGTTTGTCGACACGCGGGACAAGAGAGGGCAAGGAAAAAATATCAAGAAGGGTACAGTATTAATGTAAGTACATCAGAGTCATAATAGCTACATACACGACAGCACTGTTCTCCAAAACATATCAACATGCACTTCAGAATAATGACGAGTCCAGGAAAAAGGGGCAACTCATTAGTTATGGCCCAAACTCAAACCACTCGAATTGACAAAGTCTTGCCAGGTATTTTGTATTGTGTTGGCTTCTGGAGACTCTCGTCGTGTCGAGGATACGTGTCCATTCATATGAGAATAGCCGTTCTCGGAGGCCATCCCGTAGTCATAGACGGGGAAGTAATTAGGGAACTGTCCAGGCACAAGCTCCATCGGTTGTATCCGCGCAGGGCAGTCATTATAACCTGACGCGTCGTAGTGTTCTCGTATAGGTGTGTTAAAAGCGGATGCATCGGCGTACGTCGTCCCGTTAGCATGAGAACCATGGCCAAACGTTTTCAGGTAGTCCACGACAGTGGGGTGGACATGATTGCTCCCGGATGCAAGCGGCAGTGGTACTACCGGATTCAAAGTTGTGGGCGAGCGATCAATGACTGCAGGTGATGACTGTGGTGAGAGCGAGTCTTTCTTGGCTACAAGCCGCGTCCTTCCACCCAGAGTCGAGAGCTCGTCATTCTCTTCGAATGGGGACCCCGGTTCAGAATGGCTCGACAACTGCCTCGCGATGGGTGAGATTTTGCCTTTTCGAAACTCGTTCAAGCTCATGTGCGCCTTCTTTTGCAGCGTGAGCATGATATCCTGAGAGCTGGGTGAGCAGCTAAAAACAGTGATGCAGCACAGGGCACGGGCTTACCAACACGGGTTGAGCACGGAATCCCCGTGCTGCCTTGGAGAAGAGCTCACAGGCGGAGTCCAACTGAACGAGGGCAGAGGGAGCCAAACTCATTGACGGACATCGGGTGACAATAGAACCCAACACGATCTACAATTCCATCACAAAAGGCATTCATCAATTCGTCAGTACTTTTCATATCGCGGAACACCCGTTGGGTATACGTACTGCACATGAAAACATATGGGTCCACAAGAACCACATTCGTTCGCTGGGCTCTTTGAGCTGCGCATGAAGATTCCGCATCAGGGCGACGAGTGAGCCTGCACTCCGGTAAGCAGCAATGACCGAAGTCCCGTAGGCACTCCCAAGTGGATCCCTGGGGTGATCGGTCACAGCACGGGCAAAGAAACTCCGGTGGAGATAGAGAAGATCTGATGAAAGCAGTGTCAGTAGCAGCCACATACTCGGTGTGAAAAATGCGTATGAAAGCTCGCAGGTGAAAGGCAAGACGTACTCAATTCACGGATAGCGAGGACTATATGTCGCTGTAGAATGAGGGAAACGCTCTCCTGATGACGCGACTCCGAAGGAGATGAGTTGCCGAATCCGGCAACTTGAAGGCTAGGAGGAACGGGGAATGCGCGTAATTTGCGATCCAATTGAAGGACAGTTGCATAAGTGGGCGACTTTGCGCCGAAAGCTTGGTCGTGAACCACACTCATACATTCTGATGCAAAGCGGTGTTTCCAAGCGTGGACTGTGAGAAGATCATTAGACAATGTCCATTTCAACACATAGGGTCAGCATACATGACTCATCGCCATCCCCGGTGGAAGGTAACTTGCAATCGATATGTGATGAGTAGAATGACGGTGGGCGTCCGAATGTCCAACACTGTGATGGTGATGAGATACGAAATCGCATAGGTCTTTCCCACTCACCTGCCACGAATCGTACGTATACAGTTCCCAAAACAACTCGCGGCGGCGGAGTGTTTCCTTTTGATCAACCCCCCATTTGCTTGGATCACGGTCTGTAAACAAGCACCCATTCGGTCAGCACCCGTTGCCGAACGCAAAACAGAATACTGACGAAGCCCGATCTATTTGGTCATGAGAAACGGATTCGCTTAAACGAGGATGCGGATTATCAAGCAGGCACACTCACGCTTTGTGCAATCTTTATTGCTATACCAATTGTGGCCCAGCGGGTACCAGAGTTTGACCCGTGTCTATCAGATAAGAAAAGATAGAAGGTCATCAAGTACTATTAAACTGAAATCAATACCCCCTTTCCGCGATGCAACGAGTACTTGCCAAGGTCTGCACGGCACTGATAGTAGGCTCTTCGAAGAGGGTACTCTGAAATATGGATGCGCGCGACAATTGGTGATATTTTTCGGCCTCAATATTATAGGCTGGGTTCTTCATATCCACCAGGCTTCCGATTGCGAGAACCATGAACATGAGAGACAGCTTGTGAGAAAGAAGTGCGTCATCTGATGGTGGAGCGGCATCTGGCGCATAAAATAGAGGGTAGACTTCCTCGAAGAAATCTTGTTCGTTGATCGGGTTGTACCTGGTAGGAGTTAAGATTATGACAACAACAACACAAGTAGTTCACTGACATCCAAGCACCAAGCGTATAGTAGACCTGAGCTAGGTAATGGGCTCTGGGTGGTTCTGGAAGATACCAAAAGAGCTCTCGCAGGCGAACATTTTCGACCTGAAGTGGATGAGAACTTGGGACGAGCGGGAAGGCACCACTCCTGGCCAGAATCTCGGGGGAAAGAATGTTCTGCAGAGAGGCTAGCCGAATAGCCTCAGACTCTTGAGCGTCCGCGCCCTCATTCTATGTACAGTCAGATTTAGTGCACAACGATGTGTCATTACGAGTTACCTGCAAGAAGTACTAGACCAGAAAAGGAAAATCAGAGTGTGAATAAAAACATGATAATCTGACGCACCCAAGAGTTGGCGATAGAACCGTAATACTTGGCACCTCCTGAAGCGTTGATAGAGAGTGAGCCAAAAGCGTCGACGATGTCACCGTTTTGCTCTTCTTCCTTGACATCGCCTCTGGGGACATTACGATGGTTGGATGGTTCTCTTTGAAGCGGGGCTTTGATCTGAAGAAGGTCCTCGGCCAAGAGAGGGTGCCTGTCAGGAGAGACGAGCGAGTGTGAGTGTCTCAAGCCATCCTCGAGCTCGCGAACTCGATTGCAAAGGACAGATATCTTTTCGTGAAGCTCTTGGGTGGAGGCGAGCACGAATCTGGGCAATCATGAGGGTGAGGGGGGAGATGGGGCTGAAGGACAAGTACCGATTGCCTTGGCCAGTGGTCAACGAGCCTAGAGGGTAGGGATTACGTCGAGGAAGAGGAGAAAGGTGGATGACGTACCGTCCGGACAGATCGCGCCGCAGCCGCGCTTTACGCAGGAGCCACAGGGAATATTTCTGTCGCAGCGCAGCTTGAGGCTGGATGAAAGATGAGGTTGTGGTGGTGGAGATGAAGAGCGTGTCTGACCGTCTGCACTCTGCGCAAGATAGACGAGTAGCGCCTTTTCTGCGTTTCTTTGAGGGGTCTTGGAAGATGTTTGGCTCCATGAAGGAGGGGAAGATGAGGGGAGCGGACAAGATGCTTTCCGAGAAATGAGAGCCGTTTCCACGGGTCGACCATATCTAATATCTGACCGTGCAGTTTCCTTTTTCGGATAATTCGGTAGTATTTGGACTGATTATTTTTAGAAATTTCGCGGAATTGAAGCGGAGTTAACAAATACGGTAACCTGTTCGGTATCTTCCTGCTCCTCGTGTCCCGGCTGAGGAGGCCCCGTGAGTTGGCGTGAATCATTGTGCAGACTGCGCGTGCCTTCTTTGCCTCATGATACCGGTGATGAGGTTTACACGAACAAAGTTACGTGAACAGTTTCATTAGAAATCCCAGTTTTATAACTGCACAGACCTGGGCGTATTTCTGCGTACGATCCTCAGCCTGTCAGGTTATCCGAGTGATTGAAACCTCGCGTGCGGACGTCATATCGCGTGCGTGGTGTTTCTGAAAAATCCGAGGATCGCACTATCTCTTTTTTTTTTTTCTGCCGTCCCCTCCGCACCTCAACTTGATGATTAAATGATCGTGAATCGGTCCACACGTACTTTGACTACGGCATTAATATCCACTCTGGGAAAACAACTCTCTGCGGCACCAACGCTGTTCCTATCTCTCTGCACTTAGCGCAGTCATGTGATCCATTAACCATACGTCAAGCTACCCGTGAAACTGAGCAGTCACCTGACACGCGGGCGACATGCACCGAGATGAATCATTCTTATACATACCTGCTTCTTGTACGACCACAGTCAGGAAATCCAAATACTTGTCTCCGTCTTGCCGCCGCCATCGATCCCCCCTTGCTTCCTCGCACCCGCCGCCACCGCAAAGACGAGTACCTCGACATGTAAAGCGCCACACACAGGTTGAAACATATCTAGTACTACTAGTCACGTTTCAATTGTTCAGGGAATATTCAATCCAAGAAGCGAAGGCACCTTGTATCTCAACCGATTCACGTTGCATAGCCTCGTCTTTATAACGCTCTACAGCCGTCGCATTTTGTAAACCTAGGCATTGACAGAGAACGACGAGATCCACCTCTTCGGCGGAGATTATTGGGACATTGCGGCCCCTGTGTGGTGAACGAGGCAAAAATGCACCTACCGGTCAGTAAACTGTCATGAATTAGCCTCGTCAGAGTGTAACGTAGAAAGTGCGAAACAAACGTCCGGTGAATGGACGCGATGACTTGCCCCTTCTGCGTCTGCACCTCTTACGCACCGCTCGCCGACGGACGCGCTCACAAAGATTGCCTCGATTGATCCTGCTAGCCATGATGCTCTTGGAGGGCTGTGTATCGTATCATGAAGTGGGCTATGAACTCACCGTGGGGATGTGCGATAGTAGTGATTGCTTACTCTCCCGCCAAGGAAGATTGTCGCGCTCGACGACCCCGCACATCACGTCGATATCCAGGTGTGCCCTCTGGCTCGTATTTATACCGCCTGCACAAAAAGAAGACATCGAGAGACACCGCAGGCAATTGACAATTCAGTACATGAGCGCACAGGATCGCTGTCGATAACGTTATCCCATGATCTGGACTGACCTGAGGATGTCCATCGAGCTGACATGGTGACGATTGATGCAACTCGGACGATGGCTGGCCAGCCCTGACCTTGAATATCATAGACGAGGGGAGCGCCCACGCACCATCGCCGATGCGTGCTGTTAAAAAAAACCTGTCAAGTGTGCCTGCACGTACAACTCACCGCCGTGATGCGGCCATGTGATAAATGATAGTACCTGGGTAGCGTTGCACAAGTCAGGGTATGGCATAGTATGGAATCGACCTCTAAAAGCAAAAGAAAGAAAATAGTACAGTCTGTACTCTACATATCCATGATGAATGTCTCGTCTGGTAGTGGGCAGCTATAGTATTCAAATGATCCCAGAACAAAAAAGTACCAGAGGAAATGTCACTCATATAGCAACGGGGGTAAACACCTCTTCTATACCAGCAGGACATGGAAGCGCGCCCGTCTTCCGCTCTGGACTTGCACCAAGATACCTCGCAGAAGAGCCTGAAATGACACTTGTCGTGTCTCTCACCACCACGCTGGCACGGGCAAGTTCACTTGTAGGGCTCACGGGCTCAGCCAGCGATTCTTCAATGGATGACGTATCGGATAATGCGTTGTACAATGCTTCTTGTTCCGCGCGCGGCGATTTAACGGGCGCGATGGATGAGATACTCGCACTTCGTGCGCCAAAGAAATCACCCAGCTTTCTCGTAAGCGGTTGGGGGGGTGGTGATGGGGGGCTAGCAGGTGGGATAATGGGCGTGGGTACTGCGCCAGGAGGATTTTTAGCTAATAATGGCTCGGTTCGCCAGAGCTTGAAGCCCCAACCCCCTGTGGCTTGGGCGCCCTTCCTGGGTTCTCCCTGGGAAGATGATGGCGCCGCTGTAGATTCACTTCCGCTCGGCATTGGGGCACCAACGTTGTTTTCCTCTATGAACCCACGAAGAGCCTTGACGCATAATTCAGACGCCTCCCGTGCTTCGTTTGCGTCATTCAACTCGTGTTTCGACTCTTCCAGTTCCGTCCGCAGGGTATTGAGCTCCTTCCGGAGCATTTCAACCTCGGATGACTCCTCCGCCTGAAAGATAGAAGAGGGAGGCGAGGCGCGGCCAAATATCCCAGATGACCTGGGCGCTGATGCAAACTTGCTTGCTAGCATCGTGCTATCGGGGAACACATAGCTCGTGGGACCGGGACTTGCATGTGGTGAGCCACTATCGAACTTTGCAAGACCCGAGTCTGAAACAGATGAGATGCGCCGATGTGCATTGATCCGGGCGGCGCTGGTGCCCGTAAGTGGAGCAAATGACGCCCGCTTTGCCGTTTGAGGGGCTGCCAAGGATGCGAACCCAGCCCTGGAGAGATCTAGGGTCGACGGAACCTGACTTTGTCTACGGCTTTCGGATTGAAGACGCATGAGTCCCCGCCTGGGCACGATGTCAACGGCTGATGGGCGCGGGACGGGAGGCGACATACCTGCTCTCCTCGACTTTTGACCGCAACACGGATATGGTATTTTCATCGTCTCTTGCCTTGGTATTCGCGTTGTCGAGCTCTTCTTGTAGTTTGGAGCACTTGTCTGTCATGTGCGCCAGGGTGTCTGCGAGATCCTTCTCCTTGACGTACAGCTGAGAGAGAAGTTGGGCGAGCTCGTCTCGTTCACGGGCAGCCTCCCTTAGGGACAACCTGAGGTCGGTGACGATGTGCGCCAGGATATGTGGGTCGAGCGAGTGTGGCCGCTGTGTGTCATCTGCGCTGGGGGTTGGTGGCAGCGATTCATTGTCAAGCTGGCGCTCGAGCTCGAGGGTGAGGTCGATAGAGTAGGGTCTCTGTGGGTTGTCGTCGAACATGGTTGGAGGGTAAAAATGCTAACCGTCAGGGTTGTCCGTCTGTAAACATTGGCGTGCGTCGCGTTCGCCGCAACAGACAAAGGACGCAGTCCAACTACCACACAGGCACGTGACTCAGCTTCCAGCGCTATCGTACACTATATTCACCTTGTACACATGTCTATATATTCTGTAAATCCCAGTCACTCAACTGTGTGTCAGGGGATCAATGCAGATGATCCCATCCCGCTCGCTCCACGGATAACCCCACCGATGTAACCATTCCCTCACACCTGCAGCGAGCCGGGCACGCGAAGCCCCTCTTCCTGCGTCTTGAGTTCCCGTGTGTTTCTCCTCTCCAACAATGGCGTACGCTGCAAAAAATCATCAGAACAGAAAAGGTGACATCCAAGAAAGTTTCTCACCAAGACCCAAAAAGTGTTCCCGTTCCAGCTTCCATAGCAAGTTAGCCCCAGAAACACAGCCAGACACACGCCACTCACTGCAAGCACAAATTCTTCCAATACTTCCGTGGCCTCATTCGAGTGTAACCCGTGCAGGTCGAGCATCGCTTCCGTCCGTTCCTCCGAAGAAAATTTCGATTCACCCCCAGCGTCCTTACTTGCAATACCCAAACATACCCCCAAACCGCCTCCACACACGCGTCCTCGTGCGCTCCGATCTCCCAGATCGTCCGACCAGTTTAGGTCTCGGCCTTTGACTGCCTGCTCCGCGAGCTTGGCACGTTCTCTTACGAGCCTTCCGGCAGCCTCCGTCATCTCATTGCTCATCTTCGCATTCAGATCGTGCCCTTCGCGACTGAATCGCTTGGCAGCAGCACCATCGCCCCGTCTCCATGCATCAGCAGCGCGCGAGAGGCAGGCGTTCCGAGCAGCACCAAGCTGTAGCGCACGAGATCGATACGACATATAGAGGCTATTGATCGAATCTCCAGTCGGCAGCGTGGGGAGCAGTGTCGGAGGGCGCAGCTTGATACGCGGAGAAGGCTTTGGTGCGACAATCGTAGTTCGGAGCTGGAGGTTGTCAACTGAATTGGAGCTGGACAGTGGTTCGCGTCGGGTCGCCATTGCACGGTCCGCGGGCAATGGCGCTGGCACAGGTCGTTTCACCGCGGCAGCAAACCTTGTACGGCCAGCATCGTTCTGCCAATTTCCATGTGCCCTTTTGTTCCTTGCGTCAAACCCTAACGCGGGGAACTCATCTGGGGGTGGGCTGGGGGATCCAGGAGGATGTCCAATGTTGTGATGGATGTTCGTACGAGAAAGTGCATTCGTGACAGTCGAAACATCAATATCCTGGGGCAGCTGGTGCAAAAATTCACACTGATCTTGCTTTGCACACATACCACGCAACCAGAATCGACACAAGGCGCGCTCAAGATCATGACTGTACACGAGTAGGTCAGCAACAGAGGCTGGGGGACAGCAGGTCTATTTTACCTGAACCGGCAATCCGCTCGTAGACATTCGCCAGCGAGATAGTATCGGCACACCCGATTTCCGCCCGGCACGGGTCGCGCTGCGGTACCCCTAAGAGCTTGCCTTGCCACGTTTGGGTAGCCGGATCGTCCGCCACGCAGCATGGGTGCAGGGCCATCCCTCGTAACCAGTGTGACGCGGCCGCCCATTGGCTGTATTCTCGCCTGCGTATGCTGAGGAGCAGGAGGTAGCGCACGGTCGATGAGCCAGGCCATGGCCTTCTCGAAATCGTATCCATTCTGAGAAAGTGCTTCCTCGATTTCAGAAGGAGCGAGGGTTGAACCAAAGACGGAACTCAAGACGTCAAGAGGAGTCATGCCATCGGTGAGGTAACCAGACGTGTCCGGGTCTTCGCCTGGAATTTCGTGTTGAGAATCATAATCGTACCCAGGCGGGTAAAATCCGGCGCGGAGGTCGTCAGGAGAGTGGCTCGAGAGGGCTGAGTCAGACCATTGATCAAAATCAGTGACTGTGATCGGATGGAACGAATGAGGGGCATTCTTGTGTGCAAAGGGGTCAAAGGGGTCATCTTCCTCGTCCTCTTCGCCTCCTCTCGTAGAAGAGCGGAGTTGACTTGGGGTTACAGCCCGAGAGGGGGTATTCTGATCTGGGATAAGCGGGGCAGCGATGGCGAGGTTAGACGAGGCTCTGAGAGAGCTGTGAGACCATAAGTCAGGTGATGGCGTCTCTGTTCTTCCATAACTGGAGAGAGTAGCGGGGTTGGAAGAAGCAGCTGACAGCGGCCGTGGGATAGGTTTGAATTCTGTGGCTTTGGCGCTGAGCAATCTTGGAGAGGAGATGGGCGAGGCAGGAAGGCTCGCAGTGAACTGAGCGTAGGCCTGGGTAGCTTGAGAGTGTGCAAGAACGGGTGAATTCATGGGTGATACACTACGAGCGATGTGAGATGATGTATTGCCGCTGACCAGCGGAGATGCAACAGGGGTGTGTGGTCTGCGAAAGCCAATAGAAAAAGGAGAGTTTGGAACTGAAGAAGGGGTATCGGGTCTGTTGGGCCGCACAGAAGGGGAAGATGCCCTGGAAGAGGGACGTGAAGGGCGGCGGGTTGGTGTGAGGAACAGGAACGGAACGCCTGCAACGTCGTCGCGATGTCTGTGCATGAGATCAAGGACATGCTGCTCTAGCTGCGATGGATTTTACTGAGACTGGCGAGACAGGCTGGGACGAGGCACTGACCATATCGTCATCCACCCCGCACTCGGACTTGAGCAAGTCTTTGAGAGCGTCCTCTTGTTCTTCGGCGAGCAGGGATGCCACCCTGTTCACCAGGGCGGTGCTGACACGGGTTGAATCTTCACTGTCGTCGACATCGTATCCCTCGAGCGGTGATCTGTGCTGCCGAATTATAGCGGACAGCTGGGCGCGGGTGTGGGGAAATCTCTGAACTGAGACAAGGCCAAGCTCGTCGCCTGCGCCGGGTGGGGAGAGCGGGGAGGGCAGCGTGAGCGCGCGGAGCATTGGTTGGTAGTTGAGACGATGATCGGTGCATGGGCCGTTGAGCGGGCTGAATAAAAAAATTAACCAGTAGTCTTGCTCAACAAATATATAACGTTATATGAAACAGCCTTTCTCATACATCCCATTGTACAAGCACATATTCTTCCCGCCAGCACTCCCCGTCGTATTTCCCTTGGTCGTCTAGGCAGCAGTCATTTACGCACGAAAATATCATGCACGTTCCCCACTCCATCCCCCGACCCCCCTCTTGAGTGCGTTTCAGCGTGTCTTGCACCGTCTTGATCCTCTCTTCATCGCTCAGTTTCCGTACATCCACCTGCTCGTCTCTCACGACGTTGATTAGATTAGGCATCAGCTGGCATTCGAACACCCTGCTTGATTTGCAACATGGACACGGTGGGATCGATGCCGTACTGTACGACCGCTTCGCCGGCTGAACGACTTTGAAGTCCGCTTTCGTGACGGGGAGCGGGGCTTGTGTAGCAGCAGGGAACAGCGTTTCAAAGACTTGATCTGATGCAAATGGCAGAGGTGTTCCTTTGAGTTCATACCTGCAATGCGTCTCGGTCTAGTGCACAGGACCTGCACAGTGGTGACCCACCGGAAACATTGCTCTCCCGTAAACCCAACGCGATTTGTGAACCGATCGAATACGTTGTCTACCTTCACCGAGTTTTCATACATTTCTGACGCCCAAGTGACGTCCTTTTTGGATTGGTCATCCGCTTCGGCCGAATCGCCCAGCCTGGCACTCTTGGTCTTGGAGGGTTGTGGAATATACTCGGGCACTGTCGACAAGTATAATGCAGGATAGGACGGTGCCGCAGCCCAAAATGAATCTCTCAATCTCGCCGAGGCCATAGCCGTGATGAGTGAATCCTCAGATGAAGAATCACTCTCTGCGTCGCTGGAATGATCGTGGTCTTGCTTGGATTGTTGGGGAATATTCATTGCCGGGTTCCCAAAAATTTGGTCTCCGAGACCAAGAACCGTTGGCTCGGTGGTTTTTATCTGAGTGGATGATCAGTTTGGTGAAACAAGAACGTTAATAAAATACCTCACGGAGAAAGGGTTAGCCAAAGCTGTAAGGCTTGAATGCGGGGCATTAGTCTTCTGTTCTCTAGCTTTCCGAGCTTTCTTCTCCTTCAATTTGGCTGCATACGCTGCATTGTGCCTCGAACCACGCCATGCCCGTATGCTGTCCGTGTTTGAGACGCATGACTTGCTCACGCTGAAGCAGGCCTACCTTCCAACCCGCCTTTGACAAGTAGAGCGAGCGCAACCCCAGACATACAACGCACGGTCCATGGGGCTCTCTTCGAATGGACACCACACCTGTAGGAGGAGCTCCATGGGATCTGAGCAGACCTTGCATTGGGAAGAAGAAAATGGAGGTTCCCGTGAAGGTAAGAACGCCTTGAAAAGCGAGATATAATCAAATCTGCATTGTCAAGTTGTTCGTACATGGAAAGCGCGTACAGGAACACCACCGATGCGAGAAACAGCAGCATCTTTGAGGTCAACATCGGTCTCCACCCTCCCATCGGGCACGCCGAGTAGAACGTCCGTCTCCGTGCCGGCACCGATCTCCTCGTCAGAATCAGACCAGTCATCCTCAGTTAAAACTGGCATGCTATTGAGAATAAGGTCAGCAAGGATCTAGTCAATGATGGTAAATGAGGATCAGATATGCATGAATGGTAAAAATTTGAAGGACTCGTCACGGCGCACAGCAAGAGGAAACCTCAAGCTGAACATGTCAGACTCGTCATCTATGTATTCATCCGGTGAAGAAAAGACTGAATTGTTGGCTTACCTGACTTGGAGGCGTTGAGCAGAAAGACGTGGTGTAGGGCACCACTTTTATCTGGCTGCGAAAGCGGATGGGAAATGTTTCCCTTATTTGGATTATAGGCATCCCCCCATGTCAAGCTGGTGCCGAACTGCGTTCGGTTTCGCTTGCAGGATGTCTGTCCCGGATGCACGGACTCGTAGAAAGATCAGTTTACAGCCAGCCAAGGTCCTTTCTGTGTCGTAGGTTTATTTTGTATCGTCTAACCCGCCGCACGCACTCACTGTCCGCAGACTTGGCACAAAGGCATTCCCAAAGATACTCCTCTCAAACATTGTCTTCGTCCTCGCGCTGTTTGCAGCAAAGGAGGCTTTGCTTTCCTATGATGTCGGTGTATTCTGGGTGGTCATGAGAGTCCTCGCCCTGGGCGCTTTGGGC
>JBBPSB010000208.1:0-34810 GCA_038093375.1 Xerocomus brunneocitrinus
CTGGACGAGTGTCCAAACAGCCTTCCGCCAAAACGTGCTAGACGTATTCCCCAATTGGACTTGCGGTCGAGGGCTTTGGCAGAGGCAAAGGCCGCCGTCTCCTTTGCACGTTGTTTCCGTGCACGACGGCGCCAGCAGTACAAGAATGCAATAAAAATAAAAGCACAACCGAGGGCCATGAGGAGGATCTCCCACCATGATAAAGTTTGTGTCTTCGTACTCGCGGGTGTCGCGATCCCCGGAATGGATGGAAGAGGCGAAGACCCAGAAGTGGAAGTGGGGACGAGAACGAGTTCCGAGAGACATGCACCCAGGCCAGGGACGACACTAGATCCACTACTGCAATTAGCGGCGATGCAAGTTCCGCCCCGCAAGACTTGGCTGGAGCTCGAACAAGCAAGACAGTTGTTTGGACCTGAGCCCGAGCAACTGGCGCAGCTCCCATCGCACGATTGGCATGTGGACGACGTACTGTCAAAGTGCTCGTTCTGGCTACAAGTCGCTAGGCAACGACTATTCGTGAGAACCGGGAGATTCTTGTTACAGCTGGAGCATTGATTGAAAGATCCGCCTGAACACGTTGCGCAATCGGGATGACAAGCGACGCAAGTACCGGATGAACTGAACGTATTCGACGGACATGAACTGGCGCAGGAACCACCAGAAGCGAGCAGACCATTGTTGCAGGTCAAACAATAATTGGCACCTCCAGCGCAGCTACTACATGAGGAAGAGCATGCTATATCACGCATAAGTAAGCATGCACACAAAGCACGAATGTATATCACGAACCAGTACATGTGAGGTTGTCCGTGGGTGACAAGAAGGTACTTGAAGGGCAGCTTTCCACACAAGCCCCCTGGTAAAGGACATAACCAGGGAGGCAGCCAGTACACTGGGCCTGGCTCATGATAGATGCAACGCTGAAGTTTGGGATTTGGCACGAAGTGCACTTTGGACCACAAGCTGCGAGAAACCAGATCAGTAATATACAAGAACAGAGAAGTGAACCACTCACTGTCACATTCGTTCTTGACATTGTTGGCGATGAGAGAGGAGCCCTCACAAACGCCGCCACTGTTCGTTTGCACACAAGTGCCGTTCAGTAGATATGTACCGGAAGCGCATACGACACAATCGTTTGAAGTGGATCCTGTGCATGACTGACACTCGGGAGCACAGGTTTGGCAAGAAGACCCGTCACTGTAAGTGACTGAAGGGCACGCAGCCCCAGTAGAAGTCTTTTGTTGAACAGCATCACAGCGTGTACGGTCATTGGCATCTTGCGTATAAGCAGACTTGCAAGATATGCAGTCGCCAGATCCGTCTGCACATTCAGCACAACCAAGCGAACAAACTGTGGCGAAATCAAAAAAGGTACCGCAAGGCGCTACAAAGTTACTTACCCTCACAGTTCCCGTTGGAATCAAGGAAGAAGCCGGATGCACACGCAGCACATTGAGTACCATTTGACGCGGAGGTCCAGCCTGTGAGACAAGCGCATTGACCGCCAGTGCCACACTCCCCATTAATGCAGTTACAGCTCGATGGAGGATTGGCTACGACGGGAGCAAGACAAAGGCCGGTGCCGGTAACACCACCGTCGCAAGACGTGCAACCTGAGGGGCAAGCTTCGCATTTTGGTCCAAAATATCCAGGAGCACATGACTCGCAGGAAGTGCCATTGAACCCAGTTGGGCACACGCAAGTACCTGAGGCGGAGCAAACACCGTTGCCAGAGCAAGGCGGAGAGCATGTACCAGATTGCAAGCTCAGGAGGGAAAGCGAACCAGAAGCGGTCTGCGGGAGTTGGCTAACATCGGGGATTGAATTCCAGAGGATGAGACGGTTGTTGTTACCTGCCGAAACCTCTGCCCAAACGTTTCCAGAAAGTGCCAGTGAGGATCCGCTTAACGTAGACGTGTTTGTAATGGGTGAAGTTGGCAGACTAGTGTAGGATCCTTGGCCAGAGTAGAATGACTGCGGGTAGACAGCAATACCAGGTTGAAGTGCTACTGTGAGCGGCAACGAGACGGATGAGTGCGAACTTGAGTTTGCGAATCCAGTTGATGGAGACAAAGAGGCAGATGAGGACGTTAAAAGACCGTGAAGAAGTTCTGGGTTCGTAGACGAAGTATATTGCCCGGGAAGTAAAAGGACTGGGGTTGACCCTCCCGATGCTGACAAAGTACTGCCGACTGGAGTGCAAACTGAACAATGCGGACAGTAGTACACGACAGCAACTCACTAGTGGTATTCGAATAACCTTCAAGGCATTGACCAGCAACGCAGATAACAGAAACAGATTGCGCGACTTGGAGAATGTCAGCGGATAAACGTCAACGTGGATGGCAAACTGTCTCACCTACTGCGGCGCCAAGGCAAAGAGAGATGGCAAGGACACTCGACAACATGTCGAGCCGATGAAAGAGCGTAATGAATGGATTAGAGAAAGAGGAGGAAAGAACAATGTACCCTCGTGGGTGAGATGGGATTTTGCGGCCATTCGCTTTTTGTGTAGGAAGAACAAAGGAGTTTGGTTGCTGCCCAACTAAGAACAATAACATCGGGTAACCGACATTGATAGCCATTTTGGGTCAATTCTTTCAGCGGAGCGCGCAGGACAGCCAGATCGGTTACGATACAATCATTATAGTAGTACAACAATACAGTTAATGGTCCATGCAAAGCGTAAAGAACATCAATGGTCTAGAACTGAGATTATCGCAAATCTGTCACCTGCCAAAGATGTCGACGAGTCAGCAATGAGCATGAAATCCACAGAAAAATTAATCAGAAAAATTAAAAGGCAATACATGTTTTCCGCAGCCAAAAGAGCACTCGGAACAGGTCTGAAAGTATCATCCTTGAGAGAGACAGTAAAGTCAGCTCACCATCGTCATCGCAGTGTGATCGGCATTGGAGGCATAGCCGTAGGCGCAGGCCTCCATCTCAAGCCTCGCGCAGGAGAAAGCGTGCCATACTCCCAATCCAAGTCCTCGTCCTCATCTTCCTCGCTGTCCGTCCCATCAGCATCTTCCACGTACACTCCAACCCCAACACCCGCCTCTGGTTCCAGTAATACCTCTCTGTTCCCATGTCGCCCCCGCATTTGGAGTTTTTTCAACGCCGTGATCAAATCCTCTGCTAGCGTCGCTGTGTTTGGTGGATCCTCCCGGATTGGTTCCCAGCCCACTGGAGGTGACCCTGGAGGTGAAATCAGAAAGTTCTTGTCGAGTGGCGGAGGTTTCAAGAAGTTGTCATCGGATAGTGGCGAGCGAGTGATTAATGGATTCCGATCCGCCCGAAAGACTCGAAGAGTGGTCGGTGAACTGGAAAAAAAAAAGTGATGAGTAGATCAATGCTGGCAATGTTTTATCTTACTCACCCCTGACTGGGTTGGATAGTTAATGGATCACAGTTTCGTTTTGCTTGCTCTGCCGAATCATCGTGATAGTAGACCACGATTATACGGGAAAAGCATGATAGCGGTGCCCATTGATTGATCTCTCCATACAGAGAGAAAAAGTCGCGGAGTGTTTCTAGAATAACTGGCTGGAAAAATTCTCGAGGTACGTGGGTGATCAACAAGGTGTTTGTTGGCTCCGGTCCCTTCGACGAAACTTGTGGGGACGCATCGACTGAGATGATGGATATCGAAGGCATGACAGTGAGCTCGTGTGTTGTCTAGCAGTCCAGCTTCTAGATGGTCGCTGTGGGTGTTGGGTTACGCTAATCATTCCGCCCTTGTCTTATACTTACCCCTTGCTTACATAACAGTTTCTACCAGTGCACCTTTGGCTCAGTTGGCTGTGCCGCCTGTGTTTTCATACTCAATGACAAACGACTGCGGTGTAGTGTGCAGTTCTTTCTGGAACACTTTGAGAGGCTCCGGACATGTGTCTCATCGCGTTGCTATGTTTTATTCTACGTCCAGTCGGCGGATCCAGCTTTCTCAGAAGATCATCGGCAGTGATTAGTTAGCCCTCATGGTATCAGAATTGCGAAACTTTAACCCTACAAGCATCGAACCGTGTTGTAAACGTTGTACTCTGGGTGCCCATTAGCCTCACTCGACCTTCATTCTCTTCTGCACTGCATCCTGCTTTTCCTTGAGAGCCTGTGTTCGCTCTTCCTTGGAGGCATCGTAGTCAACAGTTACCTGGTTAAATCTGGGACAAAATAATTCACGTCTGGCTGTGCAAATATGCATCGTAGGGCTTACGGATTGTCTGGAGATTTCTGGAATTGCTTGTACAATATGTCCTGTGGGCTTACGATCAGCTCTTACCAAAACAGCGGTGCAAAAATGTACTGACATGGTACTGCTGCAGCCGCAAACCAGGATGCTATTAATCGTGGTCAATGCCATGCCATCATTCCATGAGGCTGAAAGAAGTACATACTTCAACCTTGAGATTCGGAAGCTCTGTTTCTTTGTAAGCTTCGAAAGCTGCCTGTATCGTGCATGAGGATTTCGAACGGTGCGAAACACAGGACTGAGCGAACCTTGAACCTCCGCTACGGCACATGAGGTGAGTGAGCATGTGTGAGACAAATGCCAACTTGAACGACCAACCTCGGGATGCCTTTCGATGCCAGCGGCTTGCTGACCAACACTAGCCTTGTCCATCTTTGCAGTGACGACTTCGAGAAGATCAAGCGCATTGTCAATTCCAGTCGCCGCATAGCTTTCCACCTGCTCTTCTGGAGCATCCTTGGACTTCTCTGGCACCGTTTCGGGATCCCCGCCTGCAGCGATTGCACCGGGCCCCGCAGGTGTGGCAGCCTTTCCAGTCTTCTTCGCGCCGGCCTTGGGCGTGCTCTTGACCTTGGGTGGCGGGGCAGCCTCCTCCTCTGCAAGCAAACGGGCGTTCTCGGCTTTGCGCGCCAAATCCTCACGGCGCTTCGTCTCCCGGTCTTCCTTTGCTTTGTTCGCCTTGCCACCTTCAGCCCATTTATCGGCTTCCTTGCGCTCCTGAGGCCGTACAAGATTAATCATGATAACAGAGGAAACGATCGATAACACCTTTCCAGCAGCAGCTGCCTCTTGTTTCTTGGCTTCGTTCTCTGCCTTTTTAGCACGGCCGCTCTCTTTCTTTGCGTTACCGCCTTTGGGAGCCATAATTTCTATAGAACTTGAGAGGTCGAGCTGCGTGTTGTTGGCCTCGCGGCAAGTTATGGCCCGATGATTCGCTGAGATGATTCGATCTAATCTAATCAATGTCAGCAGGCTTACACTGCCACCTTGATCATACTTGGACACACTATAAAGTGGCCTGTGCAACTCGTTTCTTTCCGCGAATTCCCTTGATTAATACTCACCTCTGCGGCTGACCTGACACCGCCCACAGAGCTTTTGTTTCTCTTCCTGCTAGCCTTCCACTTCCTGGAAATCTCGAACAATTGACCGCCACACGGAAACATGGGTGATTCTGCTGTGAGTAAATGGGCCGCAGGTGCGAGCTGTGAGTACGATGAGATCACTCTCAGATATCCTCTCAGTATCCCTCTTGTATCAGATGGTCCTGTGTTATCTCAGACCGATCTCTATCTACTCAGTACCGAGCTCCAACTGCACCCGATCCTCCAAGGTGCTGATCCGTCTTTCCACCTTATATTCAATCTTGTTACTGGTGCGTTAGATTTTATTTGTGGGTTAGCTTTATCCACACTTCTTTTCTAGGTTCGACGGGAGGATTCAACAATGAGGCCAGAGATCGCGATATACCCTTCACTGCAAAAGACGAACCTGCCACACTGCCTCGTGTGACGGATATCATCATAATCACCGAACTCAGCCCATGGTGCACGATCGTCCACAACGATCGAGGTGTCACTACGGGTGATGTCTGCGGCACGATATGGAAAGAGTCAGTTTCAAGTGCTTCCGCTTGCTTATGACAGATCGGCTGATGATGTGGTGTTGCGGGACTAGATACACCGAGAATCATATCACGGAAGCAGAATTTTCCGCTCTTCCGCCGCGATTACAGGAACAAGTCAAGCGAGTGGCTCAGAACAACCAGTCAAACCCAGGATGGCCCGGGGCGATGTTCTACAATACCCCGCAGCCTAACCGGTACAGACGCGTTGGTAAGCGCCAGCTGCGATCCGATTCCTGTCCGCACGTTCATTATGGGCTGTACAGACTGGCTCAGGGACAAGATCTACTTTGAAGGGCTGACGAAGAAGGATCACTATGCCAGTACCCGTCTTGGCTTTAAAGCGCCCAATATCTTCGTGATGAATCTGACCTCGTGATCATTCGGAGTATATACCTTGTTTCTTGGTTTGAATATCATTTACTGTGCAGTTTCATTTGTTTAACGTTTGCAAAAGACATTTTATACGGAATCATACAGAGGCTTTGGTCTGATGTCTTCAAGCTTACTCGATTAAACTTGCAACTTTGGGGTGGTTCGGTTAATACTGACAGCGAGGCAGAGCACTGCCACAGCTTTAGTACCTAACTGTCCCTTTGGCATTGGCTCAAACTGCCACCATGCCTACTAGAATCGGAGACTCGAGATCCATTTCGAAGGGTTGATGAAAAAGGCTTATTCATTCATGGATATATAAATCAGATCCTACATGGAACACTAGTTCCTCGCCACGTCTTTCAATCTCCCGTCCACAACTGGATGAACTTTAACAAGTAAACCCTCTTTGTAGGTCGCCAAGTCACGGCCATTCCCATCGTCATCTTTCTGGATCTTCTCTTCGTCGCCGCTCGCGTGCCCTCCAACGATGTTATTGAGATGGCCTTGTGCATGAGAGTGTAGCTTCCATGGCACATTTGCGATTCCTCGCTGCCACCTATAAACAAACTTGGGCCATCGGAGTCGACACCTTGGTGCGCGGTCTTTGGTCCCTTGCATGACAACATCAGCGGTCTCTGCGGAAGGACGATCTGCTTCTTGTCCCTGTTCGTCCGACGGGACGTTTCGATGAACGCGCGATGCTCCAGCTAGAGAACTCGTGAGACGCACGGTAAAACCCTGTACGGAGGCTTACCAGCTAGGTACTCCCTAACGAGAGTGCTCATTGGTTTCCCCTGTTCGCCATCGATCAGATACGCATGTCCAGTCAGGGCTGTGTATCCACAATGCCCGGTAGCCATATATTCTCTCGTGATGATCTTGTACGTCCGCCCGTTTTTCTCCCGCTCGATGAATTCGCTGTCTACAATGGCAGAAGCCCTTGTACGACTAGGCGTTTTCTCCAAGAGCCAAACTCCAAGTACGCGTTGACCGGGGGGACGATGTGAATTCCATGCGACCCGGAGGCCAGAGACGATCGGGAAGCTTCTGCAAGTGATGCATCAGGGAAACGCCAGGGGGGAAAAAGGATGGAACTGCCACTCGCCCTTCCTGTGCGGGATATTTGGATATTCCCGCTTCGATCGCATCCCACAAGGCTTTTCCGTCTAGCTCGAGAACGACGACGGGATCATCAAAGGGTAAAATCTCCAGAATGTTTCCGAGAGTGATCTCGCCTGAGATTTGGTGTTAGCACGTGCATAGATCCCCACCTGCGTGCGAAGAGAGCATACCGGCGGCATACATTGAATCTCCTCGAAGTGTCCCGCTACAGACGAGGACCCCGTCAGCGCCGCTGCCACATTTCGCATACAACGCATCGTCATATGCATCCCTCAGAGCATCTGCGAACCAATTCCCTTCCGCCGTCTAGACGAAAGACAACATAAGCCATCTAAATCGCCGGCGGGGGAGACGCGCTGACTTCTTTTGTGCGCAAGTAACGCGATCGTAAATCTAGCTCTACATCGGTGATGCATATGGGCACTTCCAACGCCTCGGATATGGACGGAAGTAGGTCATCAAGAATTTTCTGCATGTTCTTCGAAGACGGCATACCAGACCGGATCTCGTGGCGTTTGCCTGGACGGACGGACAGTTCAGCCGCACAACTTCGAATTAACAATGGACACTCACCGTGGACAGCATTGATCACTTTCTTCCTGACGCTACCTGGAGGGGTATCTTCGAGCTCTAGCGTAAGCTCGCTCAGTTCTCGAAAATCAGTTCCGCTTTTGACTACCAGGATGCCATCGTCGTCCAATTCAGTTCCGGTGCCCGGCTCCGAAACGACGTATCCCTCCCATGTAGTCGCACCTTTAGATACGAAGTAATAGTGGTCGTGGCCACCCAGGATGATGTCTACACCATGCTCCCCAGCGATGGAGTACGCCTTCTGGGCAGAGGGAGACAATGCAAATAGGTCTTTAGCTAGCCGAATGTCCTACGATGGTAAGATGAGTGGATATGTTCGTTTCGCCGAGTTACGACGTTACATTTGGGACTCTACACGTGTATCAGCGGTACTTTTGGGTTCCATAAAAGGTGAAACCCTACCGAGCATGGGTTAACGCGACAATAAGGTCGCATTGATGCTCGCCCCGCAATCTCCGTGACAGATCTCTACCAACTTCTGCCATGTCCTCGTACTTGAAATTAGATGGCCATTCTGACACTAGGTTGATGCAGTCTCTATAATTAAAAATAATTCATGAGCTGTGACACATGCCACGGAACACAAACTCTTCGAATAGACCAATGATCCCGACTCTAACACCAGACCGCTCCAAAACCTTGAAGAGATGCAAGTGTTCTGGAACATTGTTGGTATTCTCGTCGATGATGTTACTCAGCAGCCAGGGCTCAAACACGGATGAGACGGCTTACGGAACTCCGTCGGAGAGCCGACTTACAAACTTGGTGCTGTTCACCAACTTCGAGAGATGTGGGTATCCTGCAAAGTGTCGCACCTCAACGTCGTGCCTCCACCAAAACAAACCGACGCAAACCAAAATCAAATTCGTGGTTGCCTTGCATGTCTCGTTAGTAATGGTGTTACGCATCTCATGGTAACACACCAACCCGTCAAGGCGACATCGGGAGAAAGTTCGTTCATCACTGGAACCTGAATATATGTACCAGAGATCATTCAAAAAAACGATAGTACGCGAAGGTTTTCAACTTACCATGTGGCCTCCTCTGGTTATCGTACTCTCGATTGATGGTGAGAACAAGTCGCCAGAGAATAGTGAGAGGCCATCGCGCGTCCCATCTGATCTTGCGTGCCAAGTGCTCCGGATATCATCCAGGAGGGCAGCGAACTGGGTGACATCGATCGTGTTGCCGTTGGGCGAAATCTTTTGAGGCGAAACGCGGTACACATCGTTCCAGTGTACGATGGTCAATCGCGACATGGTTGGAACGTAAAACACGATGACCTGTCCCTGCTTGGTATTGCCAAGAGTCGTGTTGGTGGGAATCCGAAGGCTACGACATTCGCCGGGGGATTTCGGTGGGAAGGCGGTTGAGATGATATCTCAAACTGGATGTACAATTACCACTACGCAATGGCGAAAATTACGGAGTATAGTCAAGGCGCCCATCCTACATAGAGAGTATGGTCAGCAACACAGCAATAAAAACAATACGGTGCATTGGCATATCCCTTTGCAGGACGTGCTGTCAAGAATGTATTATACATGTCGCAACGAGATACGTATGTGCGGCAGGGGTCATCGAGAGGTAAATTGTCATAATCTAGGATGTATTTTACCAGCTAGAAGATTGAAATCTCAGAAAATTACTTACTGCATGCGCGAGATAACGTGACAATAGGGTGACTGTTACCCAACACGGAATCCTCTGATTGCACCCAAGCTGCTGTGCGGTGCATGGCCCTCAAGAGGAACATCGGGCCTTATTGCAGTGCACATCACCAACTGACAGCAAAAACTCCTCATGACATTTCATAGCCTTCCTTTTATGGCGGATGTACGTGTGCATCCGTGATTGCTAGCCCATCCAGAGGCGAGCCAGCGGCCCAGCATCGGCGCCGTGAGGTTCAACAGGGGACCGAAAAAGCATTGTATCAAACATTTAGGGTGTTGGGGGTGGGACTTGGGTAGAATTGCTAATACTGTTTTGAGTCTGCAATATATGAATTGTCGACGGTCCAGGCGACTCACCAATTTCAAGCTATAAATACGATTGTGAGTCTTTGTGATTACAGTATAGGCCCGCAAGTCGCAACGACTCGCGAGTCCGATACTTTTGTACAAATTGTGCTGCAAAATTGTCCATGCAACTTAGTAGTATGTATGATTGCAAACGTACCCGTTCTGAACAAGCTCTGAAACCGTGGCGTAGAAGTTGTTCTGGGTCTTTGATCGGGTCACGTTTTGTCCGAGTGCTAGGATACACAGCCACCGATTACATGGCCTTTCCCGAATCGAGGACGGAACAAAAGTATAGCTTTTCTTCCATCTTCTACCGTGTATTCAGTTTTTTTCTGTGACTCGACCCATTCTCTTGAGATCCACTAATCAGGTACATTGTTTCATACCTTTTCCTCAGGTAGATTGATAACGTTTCCCAGGCAGTGGTGGAGTCACCTCGTTCAGCGCTTTTCTGCTGCGAAGCGAACTGCCACAAACTTCGAGGATTGACATCAAGAGTACGGTGTTTCGCTCTGGTCTTGGCTGTTTATCAATGTACGATCCGCAGGACTGGCTCATCTATTCAATCACTCGCATTGTCCCGTTGTCATATCATCAATCGGTTGTCCAAGCCGCACTCTATTCTGTGATCAATCTTGTCCCTTGCTGTGTGTCCTTTTCGAACGTATGTTTTTTTTTCTTCCTAGCTAATTTGATCACTGAACGCCACTGCCAAAGCTGTAGTGTATTGATCTGAAGCACACATATATATCCTAGCTTGCCGAGCATGTTATACTATGAGAATCCTTCAGGGGCCAATACCCCCTTCATCCCTCCGTTGCCATCTCCCGACAGTGTGGTCCAGCCACCTCCCATCCCCACGCCTGATCATAGGGAAGCTCCCTCTTGGACCCAGCAACCACGATCGCCGGCTCACTATCCATTTTATCCCTCCTCACCATATAACGCGACCCCGTTCATTCCACCAATGCCCAGCGTACACAGCACACCTGCAAGTCAACTACGTCCTGAGCCCCCTGGCTCATACTACCCTGCACCATCTGCCCTCCCTGTCTCCCCGGGCATGCCACAAACACCATATAGTGCAGCACAAGGGCCGTCTGGCATTCAGGTTTCTGCTGACTTCACAGGCTATCCGACGTCTTTGCAAGGCACACCTTGGGCGCCACCTCCAGCGATGCCACCACCGAACGCAATGCCCGCGCCTCCTTGGTCTGCTCAACCTCCACCACCAAACGCAATGCCCGCGCCCCCTTGGTCTACTCAACCTCCACCGATGCCACCACCAAACGCAATGCCTTGGCCTGCTCAACCTCCGCCGACTGGGTACAATGCTTTCAACCAACCTCTCCCGGGTGCTATGTGGCCTTCGATGCCACCGCACATGATGAGTTCTTACACGCCTGCAGCGGGTGCATGGCCTATGCATCTGGGAATGTCACCACACCCAGCATATACTGGAGCGTACACACCCTGGCAGCATCCAACGCAACAGCCTCCGCCTATCAGAATCCCTGGAAATCCAGCAGACACCGCTCAAGCTGCGTTCCGATGGTCGAGCAATGCCGATCACGTTGATTTTTTTGCCGAAGGGTCGCACTGTACGCACTTTCCCCGGCTCGAAGCATAGACTGCCACTGACATGCCCTGTCCGTTGAATAGATGGGCCCGTCTTGGAGCCGTTCCTGGCAAAGATTGTTGGAGCCGTCATTAAAGTTAACCCTCTTCTCGCACCACCGTCCGACGTGCAAGATGATTATCTCCGATGGAACATGCTCTTCCACACGAGCAACTGTTATCGGACGACGGAATCCCAGAGGTCCTGGGTAAAAGGACGGAATGCGCCAGCGACGCACCCGCGGATGGCGCACGTCCGCATTATCTGCCGCGCTTTCCCATGGATGATCCAGGCTCGCGCGCACAACCCCAAGCTAGGCGTGACGTGTGGGGAGGTGCTGGATGCCGTATCGGCTTACATGTACGGGGACGTGGCGAAGAAGGAATACGAAAACTTGGCTCCGGGGAAAAAGCGGCATATCTGGGAGAGCTACAAGTTCAACCGGTCCACAGATTTGAACGCACCGGGCGGGCGGCTCGGAGAGGGACTGAAGCGGCTGGATTGGCTGGGTTCTGCGTCGCGCTTCGGGGGGCTCGTCGTTAACGACACGTTTGTGAAGGAGCACTGCGGGGACGGGTTGCCCTGCACGTTTGAGTTGAAGTGTTTGCCGAGCTACCCGTTGACGGCGGAGGAGTTGCGCGAGCAGCAGCGCCGTCTGGAGAATAATCCCCCGCGTCACCGGAGCCGGAGCCGGCATGCCAGCAGCGGCCAGCCCTCACCGCGATCGGCGACGGTGCGCACGGCATCAGAGAACGAAGAGGAGGAAGAGGAGTATGAAAATATTTCTTGATGGATTTAGTTTGCGTTATACCAGTTTATTTGTCACTTTATTCAGTGTGATCCGCGTTGTTGTATTTTTCCGATTGCCTTGCTACCACTACGTACATCATCACACCCTGATCCAGAAGACAGAAGACATATGTTTTAAAATGTGCCCATACGACCTGTATAGTGTACTGTTCCGTGCCCATGAGAGGCGTATGATAGAAAGAAAGAACCCACTCAAAACGAATACTGAGAATGAAAATATACTAGAACAAGTGGAAACATAAAAAAGTCTACGCCTTCGAACAAAATCTCATGTGAAACATCCCAATGATTTAGGCACGCTCACCGCGGAGGCGGCGAGCGAGGGCAAGATCCTTTGGCTGACTGCAAGGTGTGTGAGCATGGAAGGACAGACAAGGAATGTGTGCGACGTACATGGTGACCCTCTTGGCGTGGATGGCGGCCAAGTTGGTGTCCTCAAAGAGAGAGACGAGGTAGGCTTGACGCAACGTCAGTCATCATCCAGATTATAAAAGAAAAATGGGCTCACCCTCGCTGGCCTCTTGGAGTGCCAAGACAGCCGCGGACTGGAAACGAAGATCAGTCTAGACAATGACGACGACGTTAGAAGGTGTCAACGAAGAAGGGAGGGACAGACAAACCTTGAAGTCCTGAGCAATCTCTCGGACGAGTCTCTGGAAGGGCAGCTTGCGGATCAAAAGCTCAGTGGACTTTTGGTAGCGCCTGATTTCACGGAGGGCGACAGTGCCCGGACGGAATCTGTGAGGCTTCTTGACGCCTCCAGTAGCAGCGGCCTGACGAGGTCAAGTGAGTGGACGATGTTGGCGGCCAGGACATGTGTACATACCGCAACGCTCTTGCGGGTCTGCTTGGTGGCGAGTTGCTTGCGTGGTGCCTTGCCACCAGTTGTCTTACGAGCGGTTTGCTATAATTTCCAAAAAAGGTAAGTCTCCGAAAACATAAATCGTGACATTGCAAGTTCGGACGGAGTGATGTGATCGTCCTACGAAGGTGGTGGAGATGTGGGATGCACGGGAGCGTTGTTTCGAACCTCCGTGCTGACCACTTTCCATGTTTGTGGTCAGCGTGGGACCTCCCCTGACGCGACGCCACACCTCCTCGTCAAGAAAGGCATGGACGTCCGACGACGCCATCGTTCCCAATCCCAAGAAGATAGGAAATAGCATCGAAAGAGGTGTATGCTTACCTTGGTGCGTGCCATTGAATTTAATCAGTTGTTACTGTCAGAAAATCTGAGGTGTGGCAGAGATGATGGTGGTTGAGAGGAAAGAGAGGTAAGGGAAATTTCAAAGACCTCCATTCCTTAAGTCTGTTCTCCCACTCATTTTTTCGCCACCTTTCTGACTCAATCCTGCAGTGCTTTGTGGTCAGTGCACTCTCCAACACCTACGAGAGAGCTACCATCCAACACCGCCACATGGCAAACATATGTAAACACGCTTTGGCAGCCTGGAGGCTCGAGTTCATTGATCCGATCGGCGCTCATTGAACCTCCGGTAAGTATCGACAACTGAAAAATTAGTTCTTCAAGCTGGGCTGGTGTGGCTCTTATTTTGCACCCGTAAGAACGTAGGTCGGTATGCCCGAAACCAATACCAAACCCGGACTCGCCCATTGGTCTGTTGTTCAAGAGCCCAAGTGCTTATGTACAATGGGCGTCCCAAGCTGTGCTTCAAAAGCCTCACACTCCACAGCATCTCATCTCATCCATCCAGGTTTTTGATGTCTACTTTCTGGACTTGAGACGCTACCAGAGGTATGCCTAAATCACCACAGGACATTTATGCGAGGCATCTGTTGTCCCCTCGTGCTTATCCACTGTGGACACCCGAGCCAAGTCATCAACTCCTCACCTATCGACGAGACGGTCTCAGAATTGGGGATGTGGGCGTCGTTATTCCAGAGGACGGCTGTTTCGACGTCTTTTTCAACCTATGTCTACCACACGATCACCCGTTTCACCAAGCTACTGGTGTTCCTGACAATTTCAAGCCCATCCGACTCACCGATATGGACCTCAGAACCGTTACTAATGCAGAGAACCCTGGTCGTATCATCGCAACCTCTTCAGTGAAAACAGTGAGCACTGTCGAGAGATCTGGAGATACCTCATCGGGGTGTGTTGTTTGGATGGCAATATCGTGACGACTAATGGCGATTCTCTAGAACACGGTCATCTGGACTGGAGTACGAGTTCAACCTATCTTCCAGCGAAGGCGCACTCCTCATCTTGCCGGAGGGTGCTGAGCGTCAGGACCTCCGAAATTACCATCTCTTCTTAGAAGCAGCCACACAGCATGGGGCCGATTTGTACCGTTTTGCAGAAGAAAAAGTTGGTCAGATCATCGGCCACGACTCCCTCTATTTGATTACAGGATTGCATAAAACGTTTTCTTGGTCCTTGGCAGCATTTGAGAAGACAGCAGAGAGCGGGGAGTATCCTGCACACTGTAGGCTTCCTCAACTTGGTGGAGGTAACATCACAGCCACCTGCACGTGGAATACGACGCGTGCTCTAGACTGGCGCGTAGGGCCAGTCGACAACTATGGGATCCCAAACCAAGCTGTGTTTATCCGCGGGTTCAAAATCGCACGGCGCACTGGGATGCTCGGGAGAAGGTGGATTAGCGTCAGGGCCGATGTCCCCTCTACGACGAAACCGAGTCATGTCAATTATTTTGGCGCAGTTCCGGGAGACTGACTCTTGGTTGGGATATATTTTTGGCGGCCAGTCCAGTGGCAGGAGTATTGAGTCTTCTAGAAACGATATACAAGATTAGATAGCCGTAGATCCAGAGCTTCACGAGCCCGCAACGAAATCCAAAATTATGGAGCACTTGCGGTCGGTGAGGATATCGTGATCCACCGTATGCCTGAAGCTTCACAGGTTAGTACCGGTTCCACCGTGTTCAAGGTTTCCTGATCCCAGAAACACTGTCAGGCCTTTCATCCATCTGACATCATCAACCAATATTTGCTCAACAAGGTCTGTTGATCTCGAGTGCTAGTAACAATCCTGAATCTCTTTGTCCAGGAACCTTCTGCGAATATTGCGATTACTCATGACGACGAGTGGATTGCGCTTCTCGAAAAGGTTTGATGTTGGTCCCATCCAATGTCACGTCCTTACCTTTGTGTCTTCCAGAACGTGATTCGCTCCGAAGACTTGGTACAGGGAAGTCTTTTAGAGGGATTGGTGTCCCAAAATTATAATGTTGTCCTGGAGGCAGGTCGGTATTTGTGCCATCATCTCATTGGAACCGATGCTCATGTTCCGCAGATGCGGTATATTTGCGAAGCAGGTCAGCCGGTGGACCTCTTGCACTTAGTCTTAGAAAACCTATTATTGAACAGCGATTCAGGCACATCCAATATCAGTGAAGCAGATGCAACCATGGAATGCGACTCTGACAGCACGGCCGAAATTCCATCCACCGAGTTGGTGCGTCATGCCATTGCGATCCTACTAAGATTGGCTACTCATTTCACAAAGGGAGATGTGACGACTTCACAAACTCCTCAGGATATTTCCCCAGTTAATCCCATGCGGACTAATTTGGATCGGATTGTCGAGCCAGGTTCCTCTATTCCGTCAAACGACCCTCAGGATGCTGGAGGTGTTGCAAGATCAGCTGTTTCATTGCATCAAGAGACGCTTCCCGACCAAGAAATGACTGGCGTACAAGATCGTCACAGTCATACCACCATCAGATATAAGACAACCCGATCTACCTTGTCAATGTCAGGAGCCCACTTGGACGATATTTTCACCAAAACCTCACCGAGGCCTTCCTCGCTGAGACTCCTTGATGAAGTTGACCCTGAGCCGGCTGGGTTTCAGCGACGTGGCAAACCGGGGCAACGTGTCAGCGCAGCAACTCGTTGTACGTCATGGACAAGTTCGGATACACACCAATTTCCTGACGTAGGCTCTTGTTATCGTACAGATGTACCTCCCCTAAAACCCACGTCGACAAAGTACGTGGGAGGCACCGTAAAGCTTCACCCTCTTCTGGCAGCATTGCCCATTGAGCGGGGTAAATATCCCAGTTGGGTCATGTGCTTTCGAGCTCGCCAGGAACATTTTAAGATCGTATCCACCGAGTCGTGGCTGGAGGCCCGGACCGCGCCAGCCACACAACCACATCTGACGAGCATCAGCATCGTCAACAGTGCATTTCCAGGGGAAATCCACGCATGGGCACAAGTCCACGGGCAGGCTGTCACATGCGGGGAAGTCCTGGATGCCATCTTTGAATTCTTGGATCACGACATGGAATGGGAGGAATATGAGCGGTTCGTGAGGGAACGCTTTAACGCCACCGCTAAGCGCGTCGCAGGCGATACTTTGAAGAGAAGTCATTGGCTGGGTACTGGCTGGTTCTTCGGAGGGCTGGTCGCGAACGATGCATTCGTGAAGGAGCGTTATGGGGACGTATCTCCTTCATGTTTCGAACTAATCTGTCTTCGTGGAACCGCTTACTATTAGTAATATTGATGGGTGACTTGTATCCTCCACTGCAATGTCTTCTAATCTGAGCATGGACGTTTGTTTGGTCTTGGGAGACTAGCGTTAGATATGGGGGTTCCTGGTTTCATTATTTGCAACTCTCTGCCACCTCGACCGTCACACGCAACCTCGGAGTGGACTTTACAGGTCCACATCCAGACGCAATTGAAACGGGAAAAACGGCCGAACTTACATGGATGACCAATTGTGGATTAGCATAGACTTGAGGTTTTTACAAAGTACCAAGCGCCATCGAAGGGCCCTGGCATTGTCAACTTCAATGTTTCCATAATTACGCACTACTACGCTCACGAATTTTCCGGATACTCTTCCATCTGTACCCCACCACCTCGCTGTTCCTCCCCGTTCGGTCCAGCATCTGTCAACATGATCCCGCTCATAGGAGCAACATGCCAAGATCCTGACCCCAAAGCGAACGCTGTGTCAATGTGACTTCCTCGTCTGGCTTGAAGATCGTGTGCGTAAAGCTCCCGCAAACTCAAGATAAACCGCGGGATGAGCGTGAATGGAGGTATTTGTTGTATCGCTGTAACAAATACAAGCTGCCATCCTGGCGGAATGCTTCCTGTGTTTCCCAGCACATTCATGAGTGAAAATAGCAGGATACTGTTCGTAATAATGAACCATTGGTTCAGTAGTATGAAAGGAAAATGGAAAAGAAAGGACATACGCGACAAAGTAGATCATGCCATCCTTTGCAAGTTGTACCGTGTAACGGCTCAATTGAAATTGCTTCGTTGCTTTGTACGTTTGAAGTTCCTCCATGACGAATCGAATGATAATGAGGAGACACATCAATGCGCTGAATGCGATCTGAACAGCATCTAGGACTTCATCCTCGATGGCGGAAACAGACCCTTCAAACCCGCAAAACGAATAATTGAGCACTTGGGCAGTACCCGCTACACGGTCGAGAGAATGGGGTCATCCTGTTGAATGTCGTACAAATATGACGCCATTCAACTTACCTTGGATGCCATTGGGAAATCGAGCACTGAACATAACATATGCGACGAAATATGCGATAATTTCCATGGCAAAGAATGTGAGTAGGGTGCCAAGGATGAGCCTCGATCGATTGTACAACGCCCATAGGCGGAGGATCATTACCACTGCAATCGCAAATGTAATCCATTGCACTGGAATTTAAAAGGAAAATCTCACTATCTGCAGCACACATAAAAATCCAGAAGGTCCATGTACAAAGAAGGAAAACGAATTCGCCTTGAAAAAGGCTCTAATTAGTGTAAACATTGAAACATTGAATAAAGATGCTCACATCTATTTATGTGAACATGACCAACGATGCGAAAATGTTAATCAGTTTAAACATGAGGCATGGACGACATACGTCTTCAGCAGTCAAAATTCGTGAGTATCTTCACTGATCACTAGAGGTGAAGTCACCTTTGCAGAGCCGGGAAAGAAAGGAGCCCCCACTTTGATTGGTTTGGATCAGATCAACACACTCGGAATTTCACGTTTGAGACATACAGATGCAATGAGTTCTAGTTGATGAATTTGAGGGATCAATTGATATGTTACGAAAAGTCATGATGCACATACATGACACTGCACAACCCAAGATAACGAGCCTGCAAGTTAACCATGTTTTAGATGTGATCGACATCATGGACATGGTGAGAACACATACGAGGACAAACAGCGTTGATACCCATGTCCAGGGCTTGTTCTGCGACCATATCAGAACACACAGTTGGTCCGAAAAAATATCCAATCTCACCCAAATGTATTCTATCTGAGCAACTCATCAACCGGTATTATAGTGTATTACAGTGTGAAGCATACCTCCTTATCCAATGTGAGGACTGAATGTTTGAGGCCGTTCGTTCAGTGCGGAGACGAATACGTAGTATTACTTACTATAATCATACCCAACGGCAGTGATGACCACAACTAAAAGGAACAGTAAGCTTGATGGGCAAGAAGTGGACAACGGACATACGAAACGCATAGTTAAATGCTTGGAGGGATATAACAGCTTGTTGTAGAAGGGAAGCCATGAAGTTGATATGCAACGTTTGTCGAGGCGGCGAAGCCCAAGGGTGACAAGGTGGTATTTCAGGTGGATCCTTGAATGAATGTACATATAAGCAGGGAAATAAGGTGGTGGGGACTACCCTACGATGCCGTTAAGTGCAGGGTATCAAGAAGCATCACTGATCAGATACCACAGTGGACATGCTTGCTCATTTTCGCACGAACTGCTGGCACTTGCGCTTGACATCGCTGAATACAACCTACGTCAAATAGTTTACCAAATGGCCCGTTGGTCAAGAGAATGCGCAAAGACAAGGTGACGAGGATTTCAGCAAATCGGGGGCGGTAGCCTGCCGATCAGCACTATGCTCTGGGGTAAAAAGTTCTGCCGCTGCGGCTACTGAAACACAATACCCCAATTGTCCTCTGGGCCGTCTCGTCGTCGCACGTTGTCGCAGTGGGCATTAGGCAATTCAGAGTCCTCATCGCATGTCCAAAACATGACGAATTGCTGCTGTCCACACTCTCCGAGAAACTTCAGTCCGTGTTTCGTTCTCGTGGAGCGTCGACACTTGTATCTTGATTCCCAAACCTGTTCCATTGCTGCTATGTAGCAGTCACACCGATTTGGGAAAAACTGGCCATAAATTACGTACCCTGAGTATTTCAGTCTCTCATCTTGGTTATTCCCTTGGCCATGCTTCCATTGGATTACGAGGAACCATGCTATATTGGGTAATGTAATGCCACGGATCACACGTTCTTGATGGTCTCGAAAGTTGAGATTCTATAGGCTTTGATGTTTCGAGATAGAATGACATGATATCGCTGGGCATGATTCATTGAAGGCCTACTCAGATCAAGAGAAAAAAAACGGAATCACGACATAGAGTACTGCTCGGTGCTGTGTCACTGCCTGTGTGGCTGCTTCTTTGAAGAAGAGATGGTGCGGGTAAGTGGTGTGAACATTGCTGCGCCTCTGAGGTGTACATAGCCAAAAAAAGACCTTACGTTACAGTTTAGTATAAGTATAGGCTACTATGAAACAGGGTCACCACGTTGTACTCGCGCTACAAATCTCGAGATGAGCTACCAGCGCGACATAGACTATGTCCGATTGGTACCGCTTCGCGATCCTACCAATTCAAAACTCGCATTTAGAAGCTGCAGTATCTCCGTGGTGCAAATGACCGGTAAACGTGCTAATCGGACGAATGGACCAAATTTTCCGGACCCAGCATGAGATCCCTGATATTGAGCTGGCCCTAGGCTAGTAGGCTGTCGTAGTCAAGTACACCTGTCGTACTTCGTGCGTACTACTGTTTGTTGATTCGATGTGCACGCACGCACGAAACATGTTCGCTCTTCGACGAATAGCCCCCATCAGTTAGAGAATATGCTGCGCGAACAAATGGAGAAAGACAGCGGAACAGATGAGAGATATGTACACATGGGCTTGAAATAACAGGTACCGCTGGAGGACCCTCTGACATCCGTCATTATGTACTACACGCACGGCGAATCTTCCAGACTTCCCTCCATTTCATCGCACTGCTGTTCGTCCTCATTTTGTTCAGCATCCAAGTGCATGATCCCGTTCATAGGAGCAACATGCCAAGATGTTGACCCCAAACCAAACGCCGTGTCAATGTGACTTCCTTGTCTGACTTGAAGATCACGCGCATAAAGCTCCCGCAGATCCAAGATGAATCGCGGGATGAGCGTGAACAGAGGAATTTGTTGTATCGCTGTAGCAAGGACAAGCTGCCATCCTGGCGGAATGTTTCCCGTGTTACCGAGCACATTCATGAGTGCATATAGTAGGATGCTATTCACAGCAACGCATCATTAGCACGGTGGTACGGAAATGGAAATGGAGAATAGAAAAAGACATGGACATACGCAAGAAAGTATACCATGCCATCCCTCACAAGTTGATTCATGTAACGGTTCACTTTGAATTGTTTTGTCACCTTGTACATTTGAAGTGACTCCATGATGAATCGAATAGCGACGAGGAGACACATCAGAGCGCCGAATACGATCTGAACAGCATCTAGAATTTCATTCTCGATGGCGGAAACAGACTCTTCAAGCCTGCAAAACGAATAATCAAGCACTTGAGCAGTACCCGCTACACAATAAAGAGAACGAAGTCATCCAGTTATGCATAATACAACACCATTGAACTTACCTTGGAAACCATTGGGAAATTGGGCACTGAACATAACATATGCAACAAAATTTGCCAAAATTTGCATGGCAAAGAATGTGAGGAGAGTGCCAAGGATGAACCTTGATTGATTGTATAATACCCATAGACGGAGGATCATTACCACTACATCCGCCAATGGAATCAATAGCGCTCGAAATGATAAGTAAAAACTCACAATCTGCAGCACACATAAAAACCCAGAAGCACCATGCTCCGAAAAGGAAAACTATCTCGCCTTGGAAGTGGCTTTAATCAGCGTAAACAGTAGAGCACCGGGTAAGGACGCTCACATCTATATAAACATGATTAATGGCTCAAACATGAAGCATCAAGACGTACGCCTTCGGCAGTCAAAATCCGTAAGTATCTTCATTGATCACCAGAGGTAAGACTTCGTCACCTTTGCAGGGCCGGGAAAGAAAGAAGTTCCCCCTTTGATCGGCTTTGGATCAGACCAACACACTTGGAAGTTCAAGATTGAAACGCACAGAGGGAATGAGATCTAGTCCACGGATCTGAGGGATCAATTGATATGTTAAGAAAGGCAAACACATACATAACAGCGCACAACCCGAGATACCGAACCTGAAGACCAACCATGTTTCAATTTTAATCGACGTCATGGACATGGCGAGGACGCATACAAGGACGAACAGTGTAGACACCCCTGTCCAGGGCTTGTTCTGCAACCACATCAGGATGCACGATTGACCGGAGAAAAGTATCAATCACCCAAATGTATTCTATCTGAAAAACTCGTTAGCAAGTATCTATGTATCACGAGAATGAGTGTGAAGCGTACCTCCTTTGCGAATGTAAGGACTGGGAAATTTTCAGGTTTGTCCAACATCAAGTTGAAACATAAAGATGTATGACTTACTGTAATCATACCCGGCAGCGGTAACGACTACAACTAGGAGGAACAGTGAGCTTGATGGACGAGAAGTGGACAACGGACATACGAGACGCATAGTTAAATCGTTGAACGATTGCGACAACCTGTTGCAGAGCGGAAGCCATGAAGGTGATATGAAAAGTATGTCGAGGCGGCTAGGAGTGATAAGGTGGTGTTTCGGAAGGGTGCTCGAATGAGTGCACGTATAAGTAGAGAATACATACTCACTATTTCAGTCTCACTGCTGGCTCACTCCACCTAAACTTCATCTGCAACCCTGGGCACAGCCTACTTGTAGTTTGCTAAATAATGGCAGGTTACAGAATGAACGAATATAGCTCACTGATGGCAAACCAAGGGCGATAATAAAGTTCGGCCACTGCTGCGGTTGCTGAAACGGTTAGTATGTACAATGTACACCAATTGTCCTCGGCTCGTCGTCTTGTGCTCGCACGCTGTCATAGCGGTGTGGCAAATTGGCGGTCGAAGGGATCGTCATCCGGAACTTAGCCGCCGAAATCACCCAAGAGTTATGTCCTCGCCTCTCCCATTCACGCGCGCCCGCTTTTGCTACCACCTGCGTGCACACCCGCTCGTGCAGACGACGCAACAACGACCACGATGAGTCGATCGCGATAACGCACTGGCTCGATGTTGTCGACAATGGGCTCGGCGCTCGCTCGCTTGCCCGCACGCTCTCACTCGAGTCGCCTAGGCGCGCCCCACTTGCCCACCCATCTCGGATGAAAAACGGTGGCGGCATGGCAGCGCGATGGCGATGGCGCTTCGCATACCCTCAAGTTCTCACTCACACCTTACCCATCTCGCTTGCGACCCAACAAATGTAAACGCAACTGCGTTTGTGTTTGACCATGATGTGCCTGTATCAGAAGGTCGATCAAACTCACTGCATGTTGAAAGTCATGGGGTGACAACTAGATGAGACAAAATTAACTGCTTGCCTCAACGACCAAATCAAGAACAATCTCATCCTTCTTGAATCATGTATTGCTGGATTTATCAAAAGCCCTTTTACTGTATGACCATTCTTGTCTGAAACGGCGATCAGGAAGTAACGCATGTGAAGCACAACTTACATCCCAACAGATGAAGGTCATGCTTTACCGCAGCGTACGTTGGTATACCCGACAGCCAAGTGCATCTAACATCCTGGCTTCAAAGCCCACCTAAGTTCCGTCTGATACGAGAGACAATTTCTTACAGCTCCAAGACATCAACTTTGACAATGTGGCCTCGAGTCTGGTTGCATACTCTGCGAGATGCATAAATATACAACGAGCATCGAAACAGAAGGTCCATGAACCGCCAACTCGCGAAGGCTATGCATACTGGCATAGCGACTTCCAGAAATCTGTGCATACTATCTGGTCAACCATGAGTTTGACACCCTCGGTGAAATACCATGTGCAACTTACATCACAACGTGGGGTTGGAAGAATCTTGATGGGTTCAAATTTGCGTCGTCAACATGTCAAGGATACAAGACAACCATGTTTCGTTCTATATTCTGACAACTGCGAGACTGCTCTGCGGTCTTTTGGCCTGGAGATGATGCATATCATAAGTTTAACGAACACGAAAGTTGTCCGGTGAACAACTTGTTCGAGGACGCACCGGTAAGCACGCGCGTCTTGCGATCCACCGAAGCGCGAGAGCAATGGCATTCTCAGCATACCCTAGTGCAAAAACCTTTCCGCTCGATCAGCTTTGACCCCTTTCCGCAGGCATCTAGGCCCTTAAGACGCTCGTCCTGATTGACTCTGGGGTCTAATGATAGACGGGTACGAGTTGAAAACGCGGCTGCCCTTCATCTTGCAATTGAACTGGTTACTGGACGAACATCCACATGTTGTAGTAAGGGTACTTAATAGCAAACACATCCAAACAAGGCTATTAAATTGTAACTTTTACGGTCGGCGTCGTGTTACACATGGCTAGCGTTCCCGTTCTCCTTCCCCCCAACTCACTACCTCGATCGCCACACCCAACCTTGGAATGGACTCCGAAGCGCTACCTAACAGGCCCACAACCACCGCCAGTGGATGATGCCAAAGTCCTCGAGCAAGAACTAGCCGCGGCCCGACAAATGGCGGACGGAAAGGCTGTCAAGAAAACCAGACCACGTCGGACGGTCGATTTCAACGGTGGAATGGGCAGATGGGAATTGGTATGCGCACGTCCTCTTCATGACATTTCTCGCTCAGCCTACTTGCAGTTGCGGAAACACCGACCCAATGCGACATATGTGCCTTCCATGAGGCCTGCCCCACCGTACATAGTTGACGTAGGGATTGTTTTTAACCGATATGATCCTGTAGACGCTCAACGAATGATAACATTGATCAGCTTCTCCCACCCATCGCTTACCCGGGTAATGCATCGACATCGCTGTGCACCAAGTTTATACACACCTCAACCAACAAAATTCGATGTCCAGTCAACGTCGTAACGGTCCGTCTCAAATCGTTGTTTATTTCGCATCTGCACATTGAACCCATCACCTTGGTTTTCTAGTGGACACCCGAGGGGAGGCGTGTCTTGACCGGTTCGACGAGCGGCGAGTTCACGCTCTGGAACGGTCTGACGTTCAACTTTGAGACCATCTTGCAGGCGCATGATTCCGCCATCCGTGCTTTCCAGTTCACGCACTCGGGTGCCTACCTCGCGTCTGCAGACCAGAGCGGCATCATCAAGTACTTTCAACCGAACATGAACAACCTGAATGCGTGGCAGGGACATCGAGAGGCTATTCGTGGATTGACTTTCAGTCCAAACGATGGTCGGTTTGCGACTGCGAGTGACGATGCGACCATTCGAATATGGGCTTTTGAGGAGAGTAGAGAGGAACGCGTATTGACTGGTACGCGATGGCATTTGAGAACCTGCATGTTCTGATTCACATTCCAAGGTCACGGCTGGGACGTCAAATGTGTCGAATGGCACCCGACAAAAGGTCTCCTCGTTTCTGGGAGCAAAGACAACCTCATCAAGTTTTGGGATCCCCGCAGTGGCACGGTCCTCTCGACCCTGTGAGTGATACCATCGATTCCACCTCGATGAACACACGCTCACTATGCGCCTTCGTACAGTCACCAGCACAAAAACACGATCCAAGCCCTTGCTTGGTCGCCAAACGGCAACCTCGTTGCCAGCGCCTCGCGCGATCAAACCGTGCGCGTCTTTGACATTCGTGCCATGAAAGAGTTCCGCGTTCTCAAAGGACACAAGAAAGAAGTCTGCTGTACGTCCTCCCTCATTTCACATCCACACTCACCAACGCTTCTGTGTCACAAGCCGTCACCTGGCATCCTGTGCACCCGATCCTCGTCTCAGGCGGCTCCGAAGGCGCCGTCCTCCACTGGGACCTCGCCGGCCCCGAGCCAACGCCCCTCCAGCCCTCGCTCTCCCCGCGCGCAACGCTTTCGCAGGCGCACGACTCCAACGTGTGGGCGCTCACGTTCCATCCGCTCGGCCACATCCTCGTGAGCGCGTCCAACGACCACACGACGCGGTTCTGGTCGCGCGAGCGCCCAGGCGACGCGACCTCGGTATTTGCAGGCGGAGGGGAGAAGCCGCCCGAGGTGACGGATGTGAGCGGGCAAGATGACGAGGAGGACGTGATGGTGCCTGGGTTCAGCTACGGCGCCGGTCCGAGCGGTGTCGGCATGGACATGGGCAGTGTCGGCAGTGGACTTGGAATCGGGGGTGGGGCGAGCGGGTCGGGGTCACGCTGGTGGGGACGCGACGATGACGCGATGGGTTCGCATCCGGGGACTACGACCTCGACGCCGGCGATGGGAACGACGCTCCCTGGGGGATTGACGGATGGATTCGACTTGCGGGGGATATCGTTTGGGGGAGATGACTCGATGAACTCGGACGACTTTATCCCCGGGCTGGGTGCTGCTGAGCAGATGGGGAACGCGCAGCCACCCCCCGTCGTGCCGCGGCAGGGTGGACCGTTGCCGCCCCAAGAGGATATGTGGTTTGGCGGGGGTAGTGGTGGACGGAGCGACGACTGGGGAAGGAGGAGCGGCGGCGCCTACTCGGGCTACGACAGACGAGGGGGGTCTCGTCGTGGTCGATATTAAGTGGTCGATGTCACATCTCGTACCCAAACTGTTCAGTGATATCAATTCATTGATTCATGTACCCATAGTTCCACACACATGGATGAAAAACCAAGATCTAGTGATGCGAAATAGATACATAATCTAGGGCTAACCATATACCGAGAAAATCATGATGGAAGAGGCATGAATCAAGAAAATTAAGCGGAAAAAATGTGGTCGTTGATACATTTATACGACGAGAAAAAAATGAAACCTATGGAACCATCAAGGTACACCTGTACCTTGTCCTGATACGTGGCATGGAAAAACCATTGGAGAGATACAAGCGCACGTTTATAACGTGGCCGGAACGTCAGGCAAAGAGGATCTAAGATGTTGTAAAGCCTGTGGTGCAATGGCATCTCAAGGCGCGAGTCCGTTCGACCATAAAGGCAAGCCTCTATCAAGATTGGAAATAAAATGATCATCAAACGCGTACGGCTGTCACATTAGGCCCGCAATTCGAGTCAAAAGGGAACCGAGAAGCCAGGTCGCACATGTGAGACGAGAAGCTCTGGGGAGGTGATTGGGATAGCAGGTAGCGCTCGATACTCGAGGCTGACTGGGAGCGAGCGAGCGATTCAGATGATTCTTGGAGCAAGGAGCCGGCGCCAGTGTAGAAACAGAATCTAAGCACACAGATCAACATAAAGGCATAACAATAAAAGGAAAGAACAAACTGGTCAAGGAATTGCTTGTAACCGGTGTCGCTTCCAGAGCCGTCAGAAGTGGGTGAGACCAACGGCGTGTTAGAAGACGTGCTCGCAGTACTCGACTGGGAACCTGCGTAGGGCGTCGAGTCGTCACTCCCCTCGTCACTCCCTTTATTGACTGGACCAATTTGTATCGAGAGCGGTGGCTTTGGTGTCAATTGATGCGGCGAGCTCCCCAGAGAACCCAGCCTTTGACCGGCGGAAGGGTATGAGTGTACTCTCGCAGCGCTTTTCAAATCATATCGGAGAGGCGACCCAGGCGGCGTCCTCCGCACAGCAGGAGATCCCTCCATGGCCCGGTCGGTGTGACCCCGACGATGATTACGCTCTCGGCCGTCCTGTGGGCGGGACAGGGTAGGACTATCAAGCAGAGCTGACGTCATCTCGGAACGGGCAGGTGACCCAAGAGAAAGAAAAGGCGGCGGCGGCGTTCGAGGTGGTGATTGTGGGGGAGATGTAACCTGCTTTGTCTCATGCCCTTTCAACGCACTGGACCATGGCGCAACGACCGGATGAGCAGTACTTGAAACACCAGATGGATATGTATGCGTGCGCGTATGACGGTTAGGTGGATGCGGGGGATGCCTCGCCCATTGGGTTTTGTGTGAAGCAGAATCATACCGACTGGACGACTTCGCCAATGATGAACGCTGGTGATCAGCGCTGAATGATCGACCAAAACGATACGAAGAAATAGGGATGGGAGCAGATCTAGCTCTCGCAAGGTCCTCTAGCCTCAAGTTCAAATCTTTGAGGCTCTCTTCGCTGTCGACCGCGCTCGAGGTCTCCGAGGCAGGCACGAGGACAAACTTGATGTAATAGTTATTTCCAGCATTGTTATCCCAGTACTCCTGTCCTCCCACTGCGTACCGCAACGCGATGAATATCGTCTTTTCTGCGATATGAGACCAGATGTCGTGCAGGCGGATGGTGAATGTGAATATATCAAAGGAACCATCCCCGATCGATGTTTCATACCGTGCGGTGACCTCGCTTGTCGTTTGCCACCAGTCTAGCGTGAAACGGACAGCCAGCCATTTTTCGAATGCGAGGTTGCGAACACGGACGCTCCCCGTGATTGTACGTTGCTCCTGGGAAAATTCCAGGCTTTGCAATGCGACGTTTTCCTCCGTTCTGGGAGACGAAGGCAAGTTAGGGACCAGCATCTTGACGTGGTGGTTTTCGCGGTCTCCGTAGATGAATGATGGAAACTCATCCCCGCTTGTGTCGCTGGTTGGACTGCCGTCTCTTGACACCGCAAGCGGTTTTTGCTCTGCCAGGAAAAGTTTCACGTGCTCGAGCTTGGAGTCGAAGTGTACGGCCTTGGTATGGGTGGGTGTAACAGGCTCACTCTTGGCAGAAGACCCATCCGTAACGACATGAAGCTCAGGCCGTCGAGCACTCTTGAGGGACGACTTGACAGGCTGACCAGACTTCTTCCGAATGGTTTGCGGCGGTTGATTGGCACTTGCCGTTCTGGGGGCGGGTGGCCGAGAAGTGGGATCAGAAACCTGACGAGTATGCTTCCCCGCGGATCCTTCCAACCTTAATTTACCCACTCGACAGAAGGGTCCCTTTTTTAGCACCGGGAATGGCCGTAGAGAGTCTTCGTCGTCGGATGGATCACGGAGGGGGGTCTGCTTTCTGCTCTCTAGATCCATGAATGATGACCCATCGGACCGAGGTCTGACAGGTGTGGAGGCCGGTGTGATGGGCGACAAAAAGTCCCGGGAGCCGACGGCAGTAGAGTGCTGGGAATGGACGCGCTTTGAAAGGGGGATGATTGTAGGGCGTGTGTCGTCTGATGGCATGGAGGAAGATGAGCTTGACTCTGAGTCGCAGCGCACGTATGTCGCAGAACGAAGTTGAAGGGCATAATCAGCACTGTCGGAGGAAATTGATGAATTAGAGGCTGATGTTGATATGTCCGAAAGGGTGAATTGCGGCGGGATCGAACGTGCGTTCCGGCATGGTACATGAGGAAGTGGGCCTGATGCGGTGATAAACGACTGAGCGTGGTTGGAGACCAGGGTCGGGAATGGGATAACGGAGGTGTCCGTTACGCAAACTGTGGTCGAAGACATGTTGAGATGGAACGGGTCGATCGGACTAGATTGTAACGGGTTAATGGGAGAGTGAAGTTAAGCAAAAACGAAGCGGCTGACCTGTATCTTGGGTTCAGAAGGAGACGAAAAAAGGTATGAAGCAAGTGGAATAGATATGGTGAGGGCAAGGGTGATGCTAAAAGTTCGATTCTGGACCAGCGTTGGTGAGACAAAGAATCCATGCCCGCCGTTGGCAAAAGAGCACGCACGAGAAAAGTGAGAAAATGTCTGTGGATATCTGGGCGAAAGGCCGCGAGAACGAAGATGGATAAGTTACTGAGTCATTGTCAGCCATCGAATGGGGTGGAATGGAGGGAATATACCAGGTCACAGGTGTCCGATGAGGACTGAAGCTGCCGCTTAAAGGTCGTGAATAAATGAACGTAAGATGGAGCGCCGTGAAGGGATGAACAAGACGCTGCCGAGTGGACTGGGACGGGGTGCTCGTCGTCGGAATCAAAGACATAAATTTTGCAGCATTTGTCATAGTGGAATATCTACACAGCCACAATAGATAATTTCCTTTTTTGGCAAAGTTGTGCCGTCAAAAATGGTATCAAATGGTGATATTTTAACATTACCTTATCATCGCGCTCAATAAGAACATCCTTATCGTGACCGCAGTCAACCGCGACGAAGATAACTTACGTATCTTGATAGCAACGGCAGAACTCGTATTTTCGACTCGTCCAATGGTCTGTAGTCCAGGGAACTCCGTCAGAAATCTCGAACTTTACGGACACTGTACGCAGAAACGAAGTCGTGAAGTCTCAGCATGTGTTTCAGAAGATGCGTGGCAGGTCTCGTCCTCGTCAGCGAAGATAAGACACACGAGTGTAACGTCATCCATAAGCTGTCGGCGGCGACAAAAGAAAATCCTGTGCGGCTTGAAAGCTTGACATCCGGGCGAGTCTCAATGTCACTCAAATACGAGTTGCGCTTGTCTACTACGCAAATGAACCAACAAGTCAAGTCTCTAAATCGTTGTGGCAGGGCTGGACTGACGTGACCGTGTACTGTACAGCCACACAGGAACTGTTCCGTCACCAAGCTGGAATCGCCCTGGAGTCACCTTGACTTGGACCTCGATCGCCCAAGAGAACGTTCACCCTAGCCTCAACCGAGTCCTTCACCATCAAACTGATTTTGTTCCACGTATCAATGATTCCCAACTTGTTTCTAGTGGCAAGATCAGCGTCGCAAAGTTGGCGTTCCTGGTTTACGTCCTCATCCTGTCACCTCACGTTACACCTCGCCATTCCTGCCGCTGTACGCATTTGTATATTTGCGACGATCACCACCGACAAGCTGTGACCACTGAGGAAGTTTGAGCCAATGCCTGAACACCAACAATGTGTTGGCCGCACAAGTGGATGATCATGAATGAAGTGTCCATCCGCTTATAATACATACGGTGCCGCTGCCACAAGTCAGGGATGGCGTCTAAGCGATTTGACATGGGAGCCTATCGCAAGAATTTTGATAGCGCTCTTTCGCTTGCCTCTGGCATGACGATGTATACAAGGAGCATCCAAGCCAAGATCGCTTTTTATTCCTTGTCGACTGGTCCACTGATCCGTCATGGATATCTATGGTTCCTCTTCCTCTAAAATAGGCCAACGTAGAACACCTTTGGTTCCCATTACACATACAGCAACACTTCAATCTACTTTCGATCTTGGACAGTATGTTCCGAATTCAAATCATCAGTGCATTTTGCGCTTCAAGTACTGGCTAAGAACCCATTACGGTTGAGCCGTTCGCTTTCCGCACTGGGTCATCCTCAATGCACACGGTCAAACAGTTCTCATTCATATTACCTGAAATTGCATAATTGAAGTTCACTGTCTCAACAGATTAGTTGACGGAGAAGTTCGTTTTCAGATTTATTTGGCTATTGAGGCCTGAGGGAACATGGGATAGGGAGGACATCGCGATTGAGTCATGGACACGATGATAACTTCGACATTTGACGTCGTCCCAAAATTAATGCCAAGCGTGCTTTGAAACACTTGCTCGCCATGCTTACAGACGACGTGGTGTCATGCCTAGTGTGCTCAGGTCACATAAACTAGAGGGGAATATTGAGACGTCTATATGGTGGTGACCTACCCGCTCTTGTATGAATACGTCCACTGGGAACGAGACAGCTCCCATCCAACAATACATCGGGTTCAAAGACGTTGCAATTGCCTGGCACACCAGCAGCGGCCAAGTCGGAGAGGACGTACACCAGCCGTCACGGATGACGACGAGACAAGACAAGTCCGATAGGAAAAGCAAAAACGAACGCGATCCTGTTCATCAGCCACGTCCACACGCGCTATGCCCGCAGACTCCACCAACAACGTCTCGAGCTCGTTTGCCATCGACGCCATGGCGAATGTTGACTTTGTGCACGAATGCTCGTGTTGGTCCCAGTTAGAGGACTTTCCCTCGAGCGGGTCTGCCCAAACGTTGGGATTTATGTGCGAAGCCCAGAAGGATTGAGGCAGCGTGGATCGCTGTGAGGTAATAAAGGTCGAGACATCCGATTCGTTTTCCTGTGGACGGGTATGACGGGTTACTTGATCATCATCACGGTGGTCATTGCAACTCAGCGGCTCCCAGAACGAAACGTCAAACCATTCACGGCAAACAATAGAAGATCGCGGTGGACACAAATGCTGTGGATGGATCGATAGGCATCCATCTTGTGGGCACCGTCGACAATATAAAAGCGAGCCGTCGAGCGGGGCGGAAACAACAACAACACCATCATGCCCCTCGAGAGCCTCCCAGATCGCTTCGACCTTGCCACCCACGAAGAACTTGACAGGGCAGTGAACAACACCGCCCTGGCCTTAAACAATATTCCACTCATATTGCCCTTCCAGCATCTTCTTCTTAGTTACATTGTTCGTCACTCGAAAGGAGATCTTGATCCCAAGTATCGCTTATTGGAAGAAAACGAAACATTAATTGAGCGTTATGAAGAATTGCAAGATATGCTCTTATCCGCTTGGAAACGCAAATCGTACCGCGAGATTCGAAACCTCAGTGCGTGTCGACTATCTATATCGATTATCTATTGTGTCTGATCATATCCACTTGATGGATGGATTCGTTCCCCGGCAGCCATTCTGAAGAACCCATCAGCCGTGCAACCATCGGTGCCAACCACGTCCGATATGGAGCCTGAGAGTCAGCACTTTTTTCTCCCTCTTTGCAAGGGACTATCTAACACCTTCGTAGTGGTATATCTGGGATTATCGAAATCCTTCGAAGCCGAATACCACGGTGCTGCGATCGAAGGTTTCTACGAATACCTGACAGGAAACGAGTCCCTATTCAAGGACAAAGTTGAGGGCCCTGCGTACTACGCGAAATTCTGCTCGATTGTCCAGAGTTCCGGGACGGGCAAATCGAGGTTGCTGACAGAGGCAAATGTTTCCCATTTCGCACCATTTTTTTTGGTGACTGACTCGACGAGTAGTTATACAAGAAGGATGTGGTGGTGGTTTACATGAATTTACGCAAGGAAACCGACGTCAGGAGTTTTCCTGCGCGAGATTCAATCCCGGCCAATATTTTAACCAAGTTTCCCCCCACCCAAGCAGAGTACCAACTCGTCTGCTACGCATTCTTCACTGCTCTCTTTGACGCGCTCGATGAGAAGCTCCGTGATACCAAGGAAAACGTCATGGAGTGGGCTCGACAAATGTGCGATGTGGGTCACGTCCCCAAGCACACGACCAGAAGCAACTTCTTCAGCAACGTATTGGAAAAATACAACAAGGTATGGCCTTCTATTCTTATCACATACCGCGTTCGACGATATCGTTAGATACATGCCGAGCTCGTTGGCCTTCCCAATAAGAGTTCGAATGCAGAAACCAACACCTCTACCTCGGATGTCGACAGAGCTACCGAAGTGGTTGGAGAGCTCTCCCTTTTGGGTACCTTTCCTTGATTATTCTCCAGGAGCTATAGCTGAGCAGTACCGTTCTTGGATAGACACCCCATTTTCATTATTTTCTCCCGTCTATCACAACTTAGGCGCTAGCCTGAAGAAGATCTTTCCGGATGATGCCGGCATACCCAGGGTAGTTATTGCCATCGACGAAGCGCATCCTCTCACTCCGACCAAGACAAATGATGTCGGCGGATATCGTCCAGCCGACGTTCTATGTAGAATTATCAGCAAGTACTCACACACCGCTGATTATCCAATATGGGTCGTGTTTGCTTCGACGACTTCCAAGGTGGCAGACTTCTCGCCTCCCAATGAAAAACGTTTGTGTGGCGAGTTTCCAATCATCTGCATACTGAACCATTTCTAGATAATTCTGAACGCGTCGCCAGTGGAGGGCAACAGCTTTTCCCGCCGTATACTCAATTGGGATGGGATCAGAGTGCAAAAGCTCTAGGAGACGTTGACATCGAAGAAGTTTCGAGACTTGGCCACATTGCCAGTTATGGAAGACCCTTGTAAGTTTCGCTCAGTCTTCAGATTTCACGGATTTGGGCCAACAATGAGTGGTAGGTGGCGTTCCCTCATGACAGCACTCAATGTACCTTCCGAAGTACTGATGACCGCGTCCTCAAAACTATGCGGCAGCGAGAGATTCGATCCGAAGAACATCGATCACGTTCTCGCAGTGTTAGGTCAACGCTTCGCATTGAACCTGACGTTTGGGCATCCGGATTCTGTCGCATATTTAGAGACTGCGGTGGCGAGCCATTTACGGATCTGCATTGGAACGACCCTGGATCGTCGCTGGCGGTTCACCAACTATCCATCTGAACCACTTTTGTCGTGCGTCGCAGCAGATAACCTTCACAAAGACAATAATTTGCAGCGCGCTTTGGAAATTCTTCTGGATGGTGTCAAACGCGGCATGATTGACATGGGCCAACGGGGAGAACTCGCTAGCCGACTACTATGGCTTCTCGCCAAGGATTTGTACGTCCGTGCATCCGCGCTAGAGCAGCACACCGAAAACCCAAAGAGCTGGAACGAGAATATACTGGACTGCAAAATGATTCCTGTCGTGAATTGGCTCGAATTTATCTTTGGACCGCAGGTATGGGATGAGGAGAACCCGCAAGCATCACTTGCCCGCACAACGTTTGAAAATGCGTATCTTAATTTCTCACACTGGGTATGCATGGATGCAAATATCAATGGATCAAAGGAATGTAATGAACTAGAGTCAGTCTTTTTTTGCATAGCGTAACATCGGTGCTGATGATTCATCTTGTAGCTTGGACGAGTTGACACTACGCCACTGGCAGAGGACATGTGCAGTGCAATGCTGCCATCAACAGCCTGCCATCGACAAGGTTATACCCATCTATTTCAAAGGCGGATCCGGAACTGCGTCGGCAAAATCACACATGTCGCAGATCTTTATTTCAGACAAGGCTAGGCAATCGACGAGTTCCAAACCTTTGTTGGGCAATATTACCCGTAGAAGCGAGCATCTTACTGGACGTGACAAGGGCGCCAAGTCCCATGACCCCGATTCGCACCCTTACATTGCGATCATGGCTGACCTTGGTCAACGACCATCGTTCTCTGTGACCTTTCCAGTGTGGGACGTCGATGACTGCTGTCTGCGCACAGGCCATACTGTTAGTTTGATGCATAAATGCATGAGGCCCTCATCAACTAAGTGATGCAATACTATGACAATCCTTGTGATGCATCACTCTACCTAGAGACTAATATACTTTGTTAGGTCAATAATGCATTATTGATGCATCACTTTGCCCTATGTCCTGGTCTGGCTCCCATCAGGCACAGAAGG
>JBBPSB010000209.1:0-34574 GCA_038093375.1 Xerocomus brunneocitrinus
CGAGAGCTTGACTCGCACAGTTCTGCCGTTCCAGAGATGAAGAACGAGATAGACGCAAAGTTAACTGAGAGGGCAGAGGGCAGGTAAGGCATTGTATGGTAGTATCAGCTCAGGACTCACTCTTGCTGTTTGAAAGGTTCCGGTGGGTGCAGTGCCAGCTGGACACCCTCAAACGATGCGCAACCAGGGAAGAGCTGGGGGAGGCGTTGGACAGCCTCCCGAACGAGCTGGAAGCAACGTACGAGAGAATACTAGGAGCAATCGATGAACGAAAGTCGGAAGGGGAGCTGGCACGTCGTGTGTTGGCTTTGCTCATGGTGGCGATAGAGCCCTTGCAGCTTGCACAGATCGTCGATGGACTCTCGACGGATTTCCAGACGCGAAAGAACGACCGTGAGACACAGCAATGGCTTCAAACTAAACTACTACATTCGCTGTCGAGCCTTGTGTCATACCATGGGGAGACGGATGTTCTCGCATTATCCCATTTCAGCGTAAAGGTGCGTTTAGTGATGTTGCTTCATTTACAATATCTGCAACACTTTTCTACAGGAATATCTCACCAGCCGTTCGGCACTGCCAATGTACCAAATCGTTACTCATGAAGCCCACGCCCAGGCTGCTCAAATGTGCATGGGCTACATCTCCGTTTTCTTGAAACAAGAACCCTCCCGTGGCAATCTCGAGCTATGGAAATGCTTCCCGATGCTTTCATATGTGCTCTCTTCTGGGTTCATCCACCTCGGCTATGTAGATTCCGAGTCACCCGTTGCTCTTGAAGCGTTGGAATCCCTAGGATCAGATGTCCGGCATCATCCTTCACATTGGGACCGTATTTGCGAGTTACGGGAGGAGATTCTCGACTGGCCTTATGCTCCATGGCCATCATCAAAACATGACTTTGTGCTCTACATCTTGATCGCCTATTCGCCTCCTGGACTCTTGCGAACCTTCCTCTCCAACAGTCGCCCTCTGCAGTCGAGAATTAGAACGAACCCACTCGTATATGCTGCAGACCTCCGGAAGACCGAGCATGCAATGGTTCTCTTGGCTTATGGTACTGACGTGGATGCGCGGGGTTTGGTTATTGACGACTCTTACCGTGCTTCCCCACTCGAGGTCGCGATCGATCTCGGGGACGAGGTGCTCGTCGGGGAACTGCTGCAGAGAGGATGTTTGGTGACCTCAGAGCTTCTTACAACTGCTATCTGTATGCCGTGGTGTAGCACCCGGGTCCTTGCGAAGATCATGCAAACCGACGAGTTCGTGGAATGGGCGCTCGGAATTGGAGAGGAAAAGCTGTATCGGAGCGTCTTCAGTAGTGCAAGGCCGAACTCCGGGGATAGTAGGAAAATGGATGAAGACCACGTTGCTCTGGCACGAAGACTGCGTCAGCTTGGTCTGGACCTTTCTCCAGACAGTCGGTTCGGGAAGGACCTGATCGAGCGTGCCCTCCATGCAGCGCATACGTCAATGCTCGACCTTCTGCTTTCGCCACACCAACCACCACCAGCTGAATTTCTCATCACTGCGTCGACCGGCGACACATCTGAAACAGTGCCTGTGGTCCGTTTCTTGCTCCAGAAAGGGGTCAATGTTCATGCCGTTTCGGATGAAGGTGGAGACACTGCACTCCACCTTGCTGCAATGTGCCCTTGGGAACCACGGGGTTTGGAGCTCACGAGACTTCTAATCGACGCTGGATGTGACCCTCATGCGCTCAATGTTGAGGGCGAGACGTCATTAGTCATTGCAGTGAGACACGGTCACCGCTCAGTCGTGGAGCTTTTACTCTCGTGCAATGTTCTACTTCCCTCCGATATCCTACATCCTGCTTTGGAGCGACACCGGAAGTCCCAGATGATTGAATTTCTGTTACACAGAGGGGCCAATTTACACGCTGTCTCCCAATCTACTGGGAATACTATCCTTCATTGTGCCATCATTGGACCTGAGCCGGATGAAGATTACGAACGCCAGGAATTGGAATGTTTCGGCTTAGTAAAGTGTTTCCTCATAGCTGGCTGTGATCCAACTGGATGTAATTCCTCAGGAGAAACAGCCCTGGAAATTGCCATGAAGCGTAACTTCACTTCTGTAGTCGGGCTCCTGCTTTCCCCCAATATTCCCCTTCCTCCCGACGTCCTGCTGATTGCGGTACGGCAAGGCTCGACTCTCGAGATTGTTGAAGGTCTCATTCAGAGAGGTGCTGATGTGTGTTCCATCACGTTCGATGGCGATACTGTACTTCACCTCGCACTCAGCACTAGCCGCTTCCCAGAAGAGATATGTTGCAATTTAGTGAAGAGATTGATCAACGCTGGCTGTGATACAACTGCACGTAATTTCACTGGAAAAACAGCCCTGGAAATTGCCATGCAGCGCAACTTCACTTCTGTGGTCGAGCTCCTGCTCTCCTCCGATATACCCCTTCCTCCCGATGCCCTACTAATTGCGGTACGGCAAGGCTCGACTCTCGAGATTGTTGAAGGTCTCATTCAGAGAGGTGTTGATGTGTGTTCCATCACGTTCGATGGCGATACTGTACTTCATCTCGCACTCAGCACTAGCCGCTACCCCGAAGAGATACGTTGCAAATTAGTGGAGAGATTGCTCAACACTGGCTGCGATATAACCGCACGTAATTCTGCTGGGGAAACAGCTCTGGAAATAGCCATCACGCGTAACTTTACTTCTGTGGTCGAGCTTCTGCTCTCCTTCGATATACCCCTTCCTCACAATGCCATACTGGTTGCGTTATGGCTAGGCTCGACTCTCGAGATGATTGAATGTCTCATTCAGAGAGGTGCTTATGTGCATTCCATCACGTCCGATGGGGATACCATACTTCATCTCGCACTCAGCCGGGACTATGATGAAAAGATATGCTGCAAATTAGTGAAGGGGTTGATCAATGCTGGCTGTGATCCCACCACATGTAATTTCTCAGGAAAAACTGCCCTGGAAATTGCCATGCAGCGTGGCTTCGCTTCTGTGGTCGAGCTCTTGCTGTCCTTCAATGTGCCCCTTCCTCCCGATGCCCTACTGATTGCACTGCAGCGAGAATCGACTCTCACTATGGTTGAATATCTCATTCAGAGAGGTGCTGATGTCCATTCCACCACGTCCGATGGGGATACTGTTTTGCATCTCGCACTCGCCTTGCATCGCGCTGAAGAGGAATGTTGCAAACTTGTGCAATGTTTGATTAATGCTGGTTGCAATCCCTCCACCCGCAATTCGAAGGGCAATACAGTCCTGCTGGCTGCCATCGAGCATGGTTACTCTTCACTAGTCGAACTCCTACTCTCATTCAATGTCCCCACCCCCCTCGACATCCTACACACCGCGTTACGGCGCCAGTGCGAACCTCAGATAATCCACGTGTTGGTGCGCAAAGGTGCCAACAATCATCTTCTCCAAAGTGTATCTGGGTCCGATTGGGACACTCTACTTCAGCTCGCCTGTACATCGTACTCAGGACAATACAGTCAGCAGGTTACCGAGATCCTCGAAGCTGCACGTAAGGCCTGCAGAACACGTTCGAGTTTTGAGGATGAGACATGCATGCATATTGCAAAGAAACCGAGACTTGGTATGTGCCGGAATTTTGCACTACTATTGGGTGCTCATGTTTTTCGTCTGCAGTGGTAGTATGATGATGGTACTTTTTTTTTCCGGCCTTCCCGGGGCATAGCCTACTATGGTCTTCTAGGCAATGAATCCACGCATAGTCCTTGTTTTTGAAGTTACCTAGCATGATTTTGTCGACTCGTCGTCTGCGTTTTGAAAATGAGAGCTATATGACTTCAACTTGTCTTCGGAACAGTGTGGCCTTTCACTGCTACTACCTTTGCCTGCTCGAATTTCCACTGCAGTACATCAGTCGTTGCTCTTCCGTGGCGGTCCCGCCCCCGCAGGCTAGGCACCTTTCGGGCTTCTAGATTTGAAAGCACTGTGCACTTCCCTCGATCTCTCTCAACTGTTCCTTGTGACCCATGTACCTACAACAGCTCTTACTACCTCTACCTGTATTCTCTCGTGATGGCCACGCAAACATTTTCATCTGCTACTAACAGTAGAGCAATACACACTCCCTCGCTTGCACTTTGGACCCAGCAGGAAAACAAAAGCGGGCCCTAGGGCCTATCAAGGCTGGGTAATGCGCATGCTCGTGACCTGGGAAGCCTCCAGTACAGCAGACACACATTGGAGCGGAGCAGTCTGTAGGCCAGGGCACGGTCCAAGAGTAGGAGTGACTAGTCTGGTGACCAGACCCAGTCTATGTATGAGGTTGCCGCGTTGAGGCAAGGCCAGGTTAATGATGAATGGATAAACGAAGAAGCTGAAAGTGTCGTGGCATGCCAGAAAACGTGTACTGCATTGAAGCATTCTTTGGCAGCAGCTATGTCCCCCAAAGGCACCGATTTGTACATGGCCAACACAGCAAAATGACTAGACAGCTCCCGTCAACCTCCGCACCGGGGGATTTCAATTCCGCAACGATAGAATGAGTGTGCGAGGATCTATATTGAGGTAACGAAAATAGTTACCATCCCCTGCACACACACCAAGTGACGCCATGAGCAAGGGAGATAGGGAGGCACTCATTTGGAGAAATAATGAAAGAAGACTCACACGTGGCGAAGCGGGAACGAAATGCGTTGGCACGTGTAACAGGCGATGAGACAACACGCCGAAGAGCCATCAGCGTCTCGAACATATTCCGTACCGACGCGGCGATCACAGTGTCTGACACGTTTTCCGATTATCTCGGAGACAAGTCATGGAATAAGGTGATGCGAAGTTCGGCGAGTTCTGGCAAAACTCTCTTCGTGTTGGAATACCGAGATACCGAGGATCAACCTCTCTGAAAATATGGGGTAAGTAAGATAACACATCCTAGCACGTTCTTACCGCCTTGTGAAGCACGTTTCATCGTAGTTTTATTGATAATCGGATGGCCAGTTAACTAGGTCTCAGTAACAAATGAATGATAGCTTGCTCAAACAATTGATCACGTGTGTCGTTCTACCCTAGATAAGGGTGCTTCTATGATTATCGATGACAATTTGCTGATCAGGCTTGGAAGGGGACAGATTTTAGACTTGGCAAACAGTTATCCACAACGGCAGTGGCCGGTAAAGTGCTCGAATCCGAGAACTTGATCCATCTGAGTTGGCACTGGCTAGTCGCTTGTCGACATTGCCAGAGCGCAAGCGCCTCGGGAGGGGAATGCTCTTCGTCCAGTTCACACTCCCCATTTCCGTTATACGACACTCCGTCAAGTCCATTTTCTCTAGAGCACAGGATAAAAGATTTTCGAGTTCAAGCCACTTTTAACCTCAGTTGTCTTTGTGGCGTACGTTGTTCCCGTCGGCCAATTTCATGAAATACGATGACGCTTGCAAGCTTGAACTTGCACGCTAGGGTGGAAAGGCCACACATGGACCAGGATATATACGCATCCCAGTTTATGTGCGACTTTCGTGTTTGCTTGCATGCCGTATTGGCCCGGCGCTACGTCACTGAAACAAAAAACTCAGCTATATCAGAGTGGCACTGAAATGATGGTCCAGATCACCGATGAAGCCGCGCTCGCAGCTAGTCTCTCCCAGTGAAAAGTCGCAGATGGTGTTGAGGAGTCTGAGAAGACGGGTCTAGACGAGGAATGAGCTTTGGAGACCGAGGGAATATGAATGTATGGGAACAGCCACAATGCATTGCTGTGTTCAAAATGACACCTGATCATGATGCATGATGCGCCATGCTTATCCGCACTGCCTGTAGCATTATGAATCCTAAACGATGTCCATTTAGATTCGAATAAGGTAGAGAAGGACAACGACCTCGTGACCAAAAGACCTTCCGAAAGGGATGGGAATAGTCATCCTGGGCGGTCGGGACGGGTCATGCATCTTGAAATGAGCTGTGTCGAACAATTCCGTCTTACTCAACGCTGCAAGAATGAATGCCGTCCGTGGGAGAGTCCGATCACGATCCGAAATATGACAAGACATACTGTCGCGTTGGATTAGGTTCCGTTTCAGCTTGACGATGCAGTCCGGGACGCAATTGTTTTACGAGGGTGTCGTCCAATGTCGCATGCCATGCACACGTGTGCCTGTAGGGTCGCCGTTGAACTTGTCCTGAAAATCACCGTGGTGTCGGCAACTATTTTGATTGCCAGTGACCTTGGTAACCAAGTGGAAGGACATCTTGAACGTATTCGCTTTCAAGAATCTAGAATGAGATGAAGTGAGATTACAAACGCTGTTCGGGGGATGCGACAATTGAGAGTTGGACTGGATGGCGGTGGTTGTCAACTACGCTGATCGGGTGCCGGCAGTTTTAGAAATAATACCGGTATGAGCGCCTCCTTCCTCCCCACACACTTTATCTTGCGATTTTTCTGCCTTTCGCCTCCACCCATTCATGAGGTTCATGACACACCAGGCAAGTTGCTTTTCCATCGCACCGATACAACTCACTCACGCTACACGATTTCTCAGCGGCTTTCTGTACGTTTTCCCCCAGATATGATGAATCGTTATGAAGTTTGACACCTCCCAGGCCCGCGATGATAATAGTAAACGATGGGGGACCATGCAAATAGCTGCGCCCGCCATCGTCGGCGCTGTTCTGCTCCTCGCCATTGCAGCCTATGTCATCTGGAAACGAAGATCATCACGTAGTCATGCCTACGACTACCACCAAGTACGGACTGACTGGGTCACCAAGATAGAGCGAATGTTCAACCCCCGGCGTATGCGACGACGCGTGGTCCATTCAAGTGCCCCAGCGACACTCGCTGATTCCATGCGCATACCCCACCACCGCCTCGACTCGACCGATTCCCAAACGCCCTTGACGCAGTCACCGGACTATCAATCCGATTTCCTTCCCATTCCAAAAAGAGACTCGCCACCCCCGATGGGAAAGCGGCCCACAGTACGTTGGTGGTGGTTTTTCGGGTCGCGGCCACGAGAGATCAAGTCCGAGGAACCCGGCTCACGGTGGCACGTAGACGGCCCAGATGGAAGCAGCACTGGACATGGTCACGCTAATCACCAGCATGAAGAGTATCGCCCTCGATACGTCGGGTATCTGCCGACCACGCACGAAGACCGTGTGGAGGACGGTGGGATCGGGGCGACTCCCATGAGACCCGTCCATGCTTTGCCAGATCGTCCTGACTCGTTTGTGGCTCGCACACCCATACCGTCGGTGGTTGTGCTTCCTCGAAGCAGCGAGTCAGCCACGCAGGTCAGTTCTTTGTGCGCATTACGCAAGGGTGGATGTACTGATTAGACGATCGTGCCAGGCATCCTCGGGGGACCGCGGTCAACCACCCAGTTACGATGTCTCGCATACCCATACTCTGGTGCACTGCCCATCTGTAGGGACCGCCCGCCAAGCACGCTCAGAGTCAAACATGGTCCTCCCACCGGCATTGCGCACAGCAGGGTACTCGTCACCACGAATGTTCCATGGGCGCGAGCTCTCACCTGATATATTCCTGCCCGCCCAATCCCCGATCCCGATCGCCACATTTGTATGTTGACGTTAACTGCACCACATGGTCAATGTGCGCCAAGGCCCCAAGTTGGTCCTGATCATGCCTCATTCGACTATCTTTAACAAGTAAAATTTTTATTGGATCGTTTTTCCGCGGACGATCTCTTTCGCGCGTTTATTTATTCAATTCGTATGGACATGGTACACGATAATATTTCATTCCATTGGGCCCTTGTTTCCTTGTTGTCGTCGTCGTCGTCGTCGTTGTTGTTGTTGTGTCGCGTCCTTGTACTTTACTTGCCATCTAGTGTACTCGTCCATATTCGTTCTCTTCCTCCGTCGTCGTCGGGTATAACCTTATCAGCTTCACGACTAATTCTGCCGCATCACGAAATAAATCATGTACATACCACAGGAAGCTTAGCCTGACCGAATTGCCAACCTGGCCAAGATCCAATCATGAGTGGATCCTTGTACCGCGTATGGTGGTTCGAGTCATCGCATGATAACAAGGAAACATTGTACGATCGTATCACCCGCCAAGCACGTTAGTACGATATGATGCCCATTGTGACGTATACAGCGTCGGCAACGATCTCGAAAGCGTGCCATGTGCGACGTTGGCGCGATCGAGACGAGGACGGACCTCACTTTTTTTTTTCCCCCGAGGACGAGGTAGACCCACTACGACTTATAAGTAAAAGGCTTTCTAGTAGGCCTTGACCTCGAGCACAGCGCCCCCACGAGGAACCCCAAACACGATCACCACCCGAATATACAAGCACCAAAACGATTATAATGTTACTGTAATGTCCCGAGTCAAACGAATGGATGGGTCAAAAACGTCCTTAGCTGTGGCCCAGCCTATCAATGACGACCGTCGTCCATAGGGACTGCGACAGCCATGGGTGATATGAATGCAGATGATCCTTTGCATACATTTTTTTCATCGTATCCGCCCAGGAATCTCCCGCGTGACAAAGTGCCAGATGTAGTGCGACCAGCCCTCGAGGACGCCAGCGCCAGACATGATGTGTAAACAATCACCAGCGGCATGCTACCGCAAGAGATGAGCACAAGGTACGCGGCGGTGACGAAGAAGACGTACCGCATCAGGTCGTAGTCGGCCTGGTCGCTCAATCGGCAAGTAGAAAATATCAGGAAACTCGGGCGTCGCAAGAAGTTCCTATTTCGAGGTACAAAGAAGCATCAGTACACCAGTTTCACGCATGCATCATTACCCACCTGAAAGATCGCATTGAAATCCTGGATCCAAGGCCAATTGTACCACCGCCACTGGTACGGCGCGATCTCCGTCCACGGCTCGCGGCGGTTGTGACAGTCTTCATGCCCAGGTAAATACGCCCGCACAACGACCTGTTTCGGCCGCCTCCCACCGCGCAGCCGGTACTGCCGAATCGCGTGTTGGACCTCCTCTGCCCACGACCGCATCGCAAGTCTAAAGAACGTCTTGACGCCCTCGATGCCGTACCCCGCAGCCTCGCCCGCGTCTTCGTCACGGAACGCGCTCATCAGCGTGGTCGTCCAGTGCCCTGCCGTGCTCACGACCAACGTCCCAAAGTTGCCCTCGGGCGGCGAGGATAGGAACATGGGCATGTATTCCAAGGGTGATAGTGACCACGTGCCTTCGTCGCTGAAGAGGGACTTGGTGGTGCTGTTGGTGCCACTGGGATCTTGCTCCTCTGCGTCCGTCAAATAGGTATTTTGATATAGTGTCTGGAGTTCGTCCTTGCTGAGCAGGAGGTCGACACGGCGAAAGGTCACAAGTGGGGTGTTCTCTATTGAAAAGCCGCGTGGGAACGTGAGCTTGTGTATGAGAGGTGATGTTGGCGAGAGGAACAGCTTTTGTGGCCACGCTCGATCAAAGTACGGGTTTTCGGTATAATTTGGAGTCGCGCGGACGTGAGGGTATAGCAAACACGAAAGCGAAAAAAAGTGATTCTCGGTTATCGAGTCTAGCCAGCCAAGGGAACGCGTCAAGACACGACCAACGACGATAAACGATACACGCACCACCCAGCAGAAGCCAGCCACCGTTTTCGACCATATCTTTGGCCATAGCAGCGCCATTCAGTGACCGAACGTCACATTCGGACGATGGTTGCCACTTGTACGAAGAGACGTTTGGGAATCTGTCCCATTGCTCCTCATGGTCGGAGCCAAGATGCCAGTAATATTCCCGATCTGCCGCACATCCTTCCCATCCAGCAAACGCGAGTGCCTGATCCGCGTTCGTGAGCGCAGGCAGGTCGGTGTTTGGACTGTACATCCAGCTCCCCAAGGACCATGCTTCGGGTGTGCATGTGCTTCGTTGGCGACTGAAGATGGAGGACCAACTCGAAGGCCGAAGCGCCGTCGAAAAGGTATAGATGGTTACCAAAAAGGTGGTAAGCGCGCCAAGCGCAATCACCCTCGCAGACAGATGGCGGGGTCTCAGGGCGCCCGGGCGCAAGTTGAGCAGCATACGGACTCAGGGAGTATGTCAACTGGCCGTAGTTCACTGGAAAAAAATCGAGGTCGTGGCTGCGGAGCGAACTGAGCGTTTGGTTTCCATTGCCACCAGTGGGTGCTTGGCATATTGGAGCTGGAAGAATCGGCAGTTGGTACCCACGGCTCCGACAGCGCTAGCTTTCCACCACGACCAGATCTAATCACCACGAACGATAAACATTTAGGCAATTAGTCCTAGTGGGCGTGCGTTGGGCGTGCGCATCCGATAGGTCGAACTCATATCGCTGCTATTTTTGGCTATCCAAGGCCGTACATGGGGGTACTCGGTGTTGAGCGAATTTTCTTCTCTTGACAAGCTGCACAATGTGGCGCGTGGCGTTTCAAACACTTAGAAACCAGATGGGCCAGTTGTATTACAGCCTTGCCGGCGCAAGTGTTTCGTCAAAGTACGGATAATCTTCAAAATAAATCGTACCATGCTAAAAAAATGATCTGACCCTGGTTCGAACAGGAGACCTTCTGTGTGTTAGACAGATGCGATAACCAACTACGCCATCAGACCGATGGATAAGATGATAAGCAAAAGCCGTTTGACATAATAAAACCCCCCCTATTCGCCACAAGCCTTCGTTGGCGGGCCATGAGGCTTCTCAACATCTCACTCCGAGTTTCATCATGAGTCGAGTAACCTCGGCCACAAGACCATCCGAGCCGCAGACTCCAATGCCAGCAGATGTTGTATCAGCAATCACTGTCCTTCACCAGTTTATCACCTCTGCCCAGCAACTTCCGCCACAGGTCATAGTAACCTCCCGAGATGAGCGGCGTGCGTTTGGTAGGGCGGCTCTTCAGGCCATGAGCTATCGCGTGTGTATTTCATCTTGGATATGCTGTACAGTGTACACTACACTGATGCGTAACGTAGAAAGCGGTAGACATGTTTATCCATCGCTTCGCCACCAAGGACGACTGGTGGATATCCGAATTCAAATACAAACCCGAAGTCTCGATCTATGCACGATTCTACCGGCTACACGGGGAGGAGGACGATGGAATGGTTCAAATCGATGAAAAGGGATGGCCAGAATTGGTAGGCAACGCGGTTAAGCTGACGATTGTCTTTACCTCACTCAAGTTTACCGTCACTGCGTGAGTAGCAAATTAACTGCCAGCTGGGGCCTGACTGCGGACGCTGATGTGTTCGTTTCGTAGTCAGTCGTCCGCAGTATGATTTAATTTGGGGTTCGTTGTATCCGAGCGCGCCCATTGTCGTATCTTTTGTCGGGGTCGGCGGGGTCGACTAGAAGAAAGATCTAAAAGGATTGGAGGAGATGTTCCTTGACATTCGGCGCCCATCGTAGTTAACCTAGAGATTGATGCTGTGTTGGTTTGGACTGCGGAGTGCCTTTGACTCGGGGCTAATCGGAGTCTGAAACATGAGCCACAGGTCGTAGTCATACCTTCATCACTTCGCTCATCTCCCTATTCCTGTTCCCTAGTGTCCTCCATTTACCAACATGCGTCTCTCAATCTTACCTATTCTTCTAGTCGGTGCGAGCGTTGGTGAGGCATCTGGCTATCAAATTCCTTGTGTGTACACTCATCCCCTCTGGCACAGTCAGCCTCGTTGCAGCGGAACCGATCCGTACTATCGAGGATGCAAACGACAATATTCGCCTTGGCCACGGGCTGGCAAACGCCAACGTAAATGGCAATGATGACAACGTCGCTCACATTATCCACCCCGCGAACCCCATCCACCCCTCTCCCCTCGCTGAGGGCAAAGGTCTTGGCCGTCACTTATGCGGAGCCTCGCTGCGCGAGAAAGCTATCCGCTTGTCCAACGCATTCCGCCATGCACTCGGGATGCCACTCATCGGTGCTGATACCGAACTGCCCAGGCCCGGTCCGATCCACATCATCCGTGTGGGTTATCCTGGCGTCATGCTTCATGGCCCGGGAGAATTAGATGAGGAGGGCAAACCCAGAGGGCACCCCGATGGCGGCGAGGATCATGGTGATCACCATGATCATCCCCACAAGCATCACAAGCACCACAAGCACCATCACAAGCACCACAACAAGTCCTTCTTGAGGCGCATCCACAGTGCCATCAAGGCCCTTGGTCCCTGGGAAGGTCGTGCAGTCGCCTTTGTTCTCGGTAAGACTTTTTAGATCCCGTTTCTCTCCGGCTTTACATATCACATGTTTAGGCTGTGGCATCGGCGTTCTTTTGAGGATGTTCTGGGTTATGTCCGTTCTTGCTTACCGCACCGTGCGCGGTGAGCGTCTTGAAGAGACCCTCGATCGCGAATACATCGTGTACGAACACGCTCCCGAGACCTTGTTTGTAGCTCCTCCCTGTTATGTTGACGAGAAGGTCAGCGAGGAGATCGAGGAACACAAGTAAGAGTTTCTGATCGCGTCTGGGTGCATTGGTTTGGCCAATTGTATGGCAATAAATGATACGTATCAGCCTTGAGCCTTTCATATCTTTTTCTTTAGTCACAAGTATGTTTTACACCTCTGTCTGATCGATGTTTCTGTCCGTGTTTAGTGTTAGCTTGTTTGTCCAATCTTTTTGTGAATGGACCACTTCAATCATTTGACACCTTGTTTGTGTTTTTTATTCTGTCTTCCGTATATTTATCATGGACGAGATCGATATGATTTGCTGTCTGTCGGACATTGTGTCGCTGCAGTTTGCTCACAGCCACGTTACTACTAACTAGCTACGATTAAAAGCCATGATTGTTGGGCTCCCCGCCAACCCAAATGGTGAGAGGCGAGTGCTCATGATTGAATGATCGTAGGCGATGAATGCAAGCGGCTGTCGTCGACATGCATACGGGGACAGCCGGCCTCCAGCCTGTCAGGCGAGCCATCTCGACACATTGACATGGATCACCGACTCGTCAGGCCTAGGAACCAAGGTTTGACTTGAAATTGGTATCCTTCCGCGTCAGCACGGGCCTGAGCGCCGTCACTCTCGCCTTCTGTATGTACGCAACGTGAGCGGGGCTCGTGAGGGTGACCGATGTCGATGATCAAGTGTGATGTCAACAGTATCCTAATATTGTCTCGAAGTTGCTGCCTCAATCACTCAGACGTTTCAAACAGTTGAGAAACAGTTCATTTGTTATTACACGGTATGTCTCGCAGTTACTTTACATGGGTTGAAATTCAAAGAAGCCTGATTAACGCTTTCGGCATGCCAGGGTCATCCAGTACGGGAGTCCGGACAATATGTGAGTCAAAATAACACCTAGTTAACCGTGCACCAAGGCCTCGGCTTGTGCAGACCTAGCGGTGATCTGGCACTTGAATGGTTTTGGATGGCTATACAAATGTCGAACCAAACGTCACCAACATGTACACGGTCGACGAAGAACTACGCACGAAGCCGCTCCTGAATATACGTCGTATTCTGGGGTAATCTCGACACCGTTCACAACAGCCTTTGAAATCTTGAACACGGCGAGAGACATGGCAACAGAGATGAAAATGGAGGCTTCAGCGAGGTGAAGACCTAAGTGAATGGCATAGTCTACGGATGATTCACCATCGGGTCTAAAAAATTCTCTCACCTGGACAAATTCTAGTGCAGCAAGATGAATCGGCAAGCATTTGCTCAACAGTCGCGTTCAATTGGACAGTATACTTACCTCCTGCCAAATCCAAAACAGGCAATGTGGGGGTCAGGCTGCGGTATGTCACCGAGGAACCGTTCAGGACGAAACACCCAAGGATCCGGATATGTCGACTCGTCATGCAGAACCGCCCTGTACGTGCATTACGTACATCTTCGTTTGCGAAAGAGAGGTCAACACGATACTCACCACGTGTTTCCGATGATATATGATCCCTTTGGAATAAGAAAACCGTCGGAATGGATATCTTCCGTGGCGACGTGCGCCATCGCTTTTTTCAGCTTAGTGAGTATCCCCGGGTCGTCAGGGGACGCAAAAATACCTAGTGGTGCAACAGTATGCCATCGAAGGACTTCTTTGCATACTGCGTCGATGTATGGAAGCGAATCCCTGTCATGGAAAGCGGGAAGTCTCTCGCTCCCCACGACCGAATCGAGTTCAGCCTGCGCTTTTTCCTGAACCTCTGGGAACAACACCATCGCGAGAAAGAACGCAGCAAGCGCGGAGACCGCCTATATACGCGTTGATCAAAGCATACTCTGACCGTACGGATAATAGGGTATACCGTATCCGACCCGCCTGCAAAGGGCTGTTAATACGAGACCAAGAGCATAGAGGTCCACACATACCAAGGTAAACAGCCGAGGACGTCCACATGATGAGATCTTCTTCCTCTGGGTTCACCCCTCCCTCCAATAGTGTGGACGTAAACGATGGAATCGCTGTGCCCATCGCCTTGCACGACATGAGACATGGTGCATTAGAATAGAAACTATGAGTGTCCTACCATTTGCTCCAAGACATATTGATAAGGTCTCAAAATCACATCCATCGTGAGTTGATGGTATCTCTTTGCATCCTGAAGGAAGCCCGTACCCGGGAACCACTCTGGGAGGTATCGCACTATAAATCACTTAGTGTACTTGGCAAAAAAGTCGGCTCAGACTTGATCCTACAGGCAGGGATAAAATCCACTAGGAATGCACCGGGAGTTGCAAATAACGCAATCATGTTTACCCCACTTTCTGCCAATTCGATAAATGGATCTCTACCCTCTTGGATGGTGTACCCGTAGGCAATCTTGAAAATGATGGCCCCAGCATTCCTAGTGGCGGTTGGAAGTGATGATGAGCGATAATTCGCAGACTCACGAACGTAAATGCTCGACGAGATCATCTGGCTTCTGCAACACATTGCGCAAGAATCGGTGGGTCTCCTCTTCTTCGATCGAATGGAATGCCGCAGTGCTACTCCTACTTCCGAACAGTTGAGAAAAGAGCCTGCGATACTGGCGGAACCGATCGTTGTAGTTAGTCAACAGTACCGTCTTTCCCACGTCAACCAAATCGGATGCCATGGTCAGATGCGGCCTATCCGAACATTTGACGCTCTGTTTCTCAAGTATCGCCGAAATGGCCTTGGACGAGTTAAGAACGACATATCGCGTCCCGAGAATGTTTATGGACGAGATATCTCCTAATAAAATAAAATCTATCAGCAACGACTTGTACTCGGACGATAGAAATCGCGCACCATATTTCTTTCCCAAGGCTGCAAAGTCCTCCCAGGTTTTCTCCCCGGATATCTGAAAGAGGCTGCCAACCACTGGCCAACCAGTAGGTCCAGGCGGGAGTGGTGCGAGACCCCTGAAGTCGAGCAGTCGTTTGGCAAAGTAAAGCCCAGCTCCGAAGATGCAGACGTAGAGGATAGATATCACCTGACCCATGATTGCTGTGGGGGGCTCTGGAATGCGGGGATGGAGCAGTGACCAACCTGAGGGGGATTAAGTAGGAGAACAACTGACAGGTAGACATCGCGTGAATACGAAACATCTAGTCGATGTCGGCCACTTACGTCGGCTGATACCCAAAAGAGTTCCTCAGATAAGAAGTCATCATACCGGCAAATGCTGTATGTGACCAGACGATCGAGTGACGAATCGCAACAGGTTCAAGTTGCATTAATGGTACCATGCATGCGCGGATCCTGGTGTCACAGGAACCACGGTCTAAATAAAGGTGACGCCTTCCACCTTGAATTGAGCTGAGTAGCCATGTACCGAATTTTGACGATGGTCTTGGAGTTGTCGACGCCAGGCCGACCGTTGCCTCTCCTCTGATCTAGGGAATGGCTGAGTACATTGAATGACAAAGTTCATGCAAAGGCACATATTCATCCTGAGTTGATGGTTTGGCTGATCGCGCCGGAGGCAATTCGCAAACGGATTCTCCACAACCCAAATTTGGAAATGTTGAGTGAACAAACTTCCAGTCGACGAAAATTTAGTATTTCTGTAAGAAGTGCGCCTTTTCTGCCACCCAGCTTGAAATGCGTTTGTACCGTGCAAATAAAAAGGTGTCTAGTGTAAGTAAGCCGTTTCTATCTTTTCATCCCAGGTGAGGCAAACAGATCCAAGTTGTCCTGCGGTTTGAACGAAAGACTCAGACGGCAGCGCCGCTTGCGGTCTCACACTCGGACCCTGAGTCAGATTTGATGGTCACTTTCTCCACCTCGGTGGGTGCGAGGTCGACGTGCTTGACAGTGCTGTCCGCGATGCGCGATGGACCATGATCACCATCGAACAAGCTGCGAACGAGAGTCAGACCTGTCAGCAGGACGAGATTGAGAATACAAACGTGGCAGTTTCCTCCAAGGTACGCTGAGGGTAACGGGGTGAGGTGAGTCACAACACGCAGAGAGTGATGTTCACGCACGTTTTTGGTCTCAACGATAAAGACGTAGCAAAACGCCAACTCGAAGCAAAGCCAAAAGAGATAGACCAGCTGAGAGATGAAAGAGGTGTTACTACGTCTACTAGGGTTAGCCATGGCGAAAACACTCACGTAGTATTTCCATTGTAAACTGGCAGTAAAACATTGTTTAGCGCCACGCTCGAAATGAAGAACCTAGCGTGTGCTTACGCTTGGAGAGCAATGGGATTCACATATCTTGGTGGTTGGGTTAGAGGAGATTGCAACCGTCACGAACAAACCACTCACTGGTTGAAAATCAAAGACAGTGAAAGGATAAAGTTGAATACCACGAAGCCCTTGGCGCGGAGAGCATACGGCAGAATCTCGACGGTGTAACTACGAAGAGAGCATGATGCATCACGCAGAGGACATCGTTGAAGCAGTGACTCACGATACAATAAGAGGCGTAAAGGCAAGCTGAAACGGGCAGTGCATGCCATCAACAAGGCGTCAATGAGAACTCAGAAGTACGAACATCATCTTAGAACATGTTAACTGAGCCTAACCTGAAAAAAGTGAAGTGTACTCACAAAAACCATAAAACAGGACTTGTGTCACCAGGGTGAGTGCACGAGCAGATTGTGCACGAGAATATGGCACTCACAGATAAATACGATGACCGCGTGACCGGCTGTAGTACTACCCGTCTGCTGATAGATAGAGAAGCAAATCGTCTGAGCTGCCCAAAACATGAGCATGCCTTCAAACGTCTTCAGGTCTGCTTGTTCATCACGGATCAGGCAACGACGTACCAGCGCAAGACGTCAGGAAGAGTGGACGTCTGCCCGCGCGATCACAGAAGAAGCCAGCACCAGTGGCGACGAAGAAGTTGAAAATGTTGAGGAGACCATTCTGTAAAGACAAGATAAGGAAGAAAAGTGGAATCAAGGTTATACTAGGCTCACGATCAGCAGCTGCGTCGTGGGGTCAGTAACTGGGAACTTTCTCAGCACCAACTTCCCTGACTGGAAGGATACGACTTACTTCCAATGGCAGTGAACACCTTGTTCAAGTCTAGATTGAATGATTAGCACCAACGATCTTATCATGCATATCCACATACAAAACGACCTGGATTGAAACGGGTTGGAGTTTGATCTTCTCATAAATGCAAGGTGGAAAAAATGGCTTACACGAGACCGTTCCCAGACCACTGCGAGAAAACTGCAAGTGCGATGATGATGCGCATACGCTTCCTGTTCCCGGGGCCCTTGAACAAACTCAGCCATCCAAGATCGGAAGCAACTTCGCGGTCATAGGCAATAGCAGCCTTGATTTCCTGGAATTCATATTCCACGAGAGGGTCGCGTCTGTACGGGTAAGCTACGCATATAAGCTTGGCGGGATCTTACTCGTTGCCATTCGCATGGTAATATGCCAGTATCTTCAGTGCACGTTCTTCCCTAGTAACGAGATTGAGTAATATGTAATTTCAACGCGGATGAAGTCAAACAACACACTTTCCCTTGCTCATCAACCAACGCGGAGACTCTGGGACAAACCAGATCAAGACTACCTGCATGATGGATGGAAGAACCTGTAGCGCAGACGGAATTCGCCAAGCCCAACTTGACTGGATTGAGAAAGCTCCATAAGTCTTCAAAGGGATCTATGTGAACAGAACATCGATATTGGCTGTTGGGAAGACACATACGGTCCAGGCAGCGCTGATCAGTGTCAAGAAAGCCTTAAGTCATGCTCAGCCGCAAAATAGATTTGGTTCCCCTACATGATACTTCCAAGATACCTAAAGTAAATTGGATTAGCAACGCTACCCCTCCTCCACGCTCAAACGTGTACGAACCATAGAGTGTTGTACATTGAGGTAGCTTGACCACGGTGAGACGGGTAGGCCACCTCAGTGACGAGCAGTGGAGCAGCCGATGTAGCAAAGGTCAACCCAAACCCGATCAAGAACCTTGAAGAATGGTGACGTGGGCGAGGACGGCAAACTAGGTTGTCGCAAAATCTCTTACCGAGCACCGATAAACATCTGCACTGACTGACTAGCCGTTTGGATGACTGTCGCAACGATTGTCAGGCTTGCACCAAAGATGATGGAGGATTTCCGCCCAAATCCATCTGTGATGTAAGGCGCAAAAGGGTATGCGCACAGTGACCCAATGTTCTATAAAGATGAGGCTCAACAGCTGTTCATAGCCCAAAGATGAAAGCGACTGACTTGAATGGCGTTTAGCAAACCAAGCTGGGCTTGCGATAAATACAGCATTCTAGTGCGATGGTGACTAACACCACTAACCTTTGAACCAGAGGGGTAACCGAACGCAGCATTCCATTGAGTCAAAGATTGTAAGCCGTCTTCGACAGTGAATTCATGATCCCCTCCAAGTTCACGCACTTACTCATCATACTCCCGTCATAACCATTAGTGGAGGATGTTATCAACCTGTTGGGCAGTCAAATGCTAATGCACCACTGTTCTCCAATTCACACATACATGACAGCGATCCAGAAGTTTAGAAGCAGAAGACCTGTGAGAAAAATCAGACACAGGTCTCAACGATACACGCCAGCCGGCATACGATTGTTCTTGTACCATAGCCGAGGGTCAAGGAGGTGGGCATAGGCGGCGGCGGCCCCATCAGGAACTGCAGCGGGTCCGGCACCCATGATTCAAATCAAAAGAATGAGGATGCGAGGATGCGAGGATGCGATCAAGCCTCTTTTCTAGGGACTCTCTGTGCGAGCCTTTAGAGACGATGTCGTGCAGCCTGCACAATGTTTTTCTGAGAATTGAGTAGAACGTGAAAAAACGAGCGACGAGTAGGATGTGACTTCAAAAAAAGGAAGCAGAGACGCTGCTTTGGAAGAAGGATGAACTAGCGGTCAGGAGAGGAGCAGGAAGAATGATGTCGACAAAGACTGAACTCCCCATTGAACGATTGGGGTGTATTTCACGTAACATGGTGCGGACACGAATCGAAGCTCCAACGAGTTGTCGACAGCATACCTAAGTGCAACGTAAGTACCACGTAACACCGTAAAGCGATCGATGGCTCCTACAAGCGAAGATAATCATGACATCGTTTCCTCACTTCTCGGATTCCAGGGCAGTTCAACATATATCTGAGTGATATATAGGGGAGTGGAGATAAGGATAAGTATTGGTGAGATCGCGTTCCTGCGACACTGCTCCTGCCTTGGGCGGGAATGATGCAAGTCATGCGACAGCCTATGTGATAAAAATGAACTTGATGTTTCTTAGCATGATAAGATCGTGAAGAAGAGTGTAGGAGAACCGATGCATTGGGAAGACTTCATTCATGACTGTGACTTCTCCACTACGACTACGTTAGTCCGGCCATCAAAGCAACGGAGATGTGGGCCTGCATTTTGATCATCTAGAAGTCAACTCACGTGACTTAGGCCGTGGCGCGGCGAGGACACGGGCTCTTATCCATCCTTTCCAAGAAGTAGGTTCGTTTGACCACACCAAAGTGTTTCAGCCAGTGCATGGAATTCTGGTTCTTCAAGGTTCTTCCCAAAGGTTCCATTAGAGCTGACCGGACCAAGGAAAGATGACATGCTGGTGTGAGTTGCTTCTCCTTCGATGACGATTCACGCCGTATTTAGTATTTTGAAGGGTGGAGCTCACGACTGCTCATCGATCAACGTTGCATTGGTCCGAGAATCAGTCGCTGGTGCGTCATACCCCACAGCGACCACCCCCTGAGCTCACTCTTCCTTTGCTCATTGCTTTCCCTGTGTTCGTGTCATTGAATCCGTGTAAGTTTGACACATTCTCATTGATGGAAAAAGCGGAGGATTAAACGGTAGGAGCACCATCGGAATTGGCCTCACTCTCCCTATCGAGCCGCGCTATACCTTCATCAACGTACAAATTTGCCATCGTCGATTTTACATGCACCTACCACATGGAGGGTCCACCAAAATCATGTGTCTTTCATTCACGGAGTGCATGTGGAACAGTCATATCCCTCCCCACGACTTCTGGTACCGTCATAGTGGTCATCCACTGATTCTCCATTACTTCAAGGTTTGCTTCTGGAGCTCCTGGCAGCTCCAACCCATCCCTGCCTTAAGCATTAAACACAATGGTTGGGGTGTCTTACATTTCGGATCTAGGGTAGCAACATGCTTGGCAAGCACAAGGATGGGAATCCAACCCCAGCAGACAGTGCCACCAAACGCCGTCGCGGCAATCGCTGCCTCGTGTTTTTGTCAAATCTGTATTTGTCCCACGGAACCCAGGACGACCTGAGATCAAATCACATCAGCGCTGCGGGGAGGTATGAGGCATGAATTTCATCTATTTGTATACACGTGTAACGAACCATATTGGTGAATTTAGCCTCGCAATTTTGCAGCCGTTCTTGGCTGGGGCCACATGTCTAGCACCCTTTTGGGCCGTCCTAGACGAGACCATTCCATTATTTCGTTCTTTTATGGTGGCTATTTCGCCGTTATGGAACGGATCCATGCCCACGGCTTTGTACAGCAGGCCGTTCCATTTGTACCGGGAATGAGGGGATCACACGGATTACAAACGGAGACCCGAGGCTTTCTTTGGCGACGCAGCCAACCAAATATGGAATTTATTTGTCAGCTATCCACGGCCTGGCGACCATCCTGTTCATGGTCAATTTTACTTCCGACCCTGTCCCTGCATGGCCAGCTGGCCTCGTGTGATTCAAAGTTCTCCCTCCCGAATCAACTAAGGCACTTTACCTTTGTCCATCGTCTACCACTGCGAAGATGGCCCCGCCCCCGCCCCCGCCGCCACCCCCGCCGATGTGCTTGCCCTTTTCCAACAAGTCAAGATTCAGAGAAGCAAGCCCACTCGTCCGCAGCGACTCGGAAAAATCGGATACACTATCAAACAATTTTGATTATCGCTCTCGGCGCTCGTACAGTTCTGAGGATCGCAACTCCAATCGCTCCCATCACTCTAATCGACTCGTACGCTCAGGTTCCCTTTCAACAACGCGAACTCTCTCCGACCCAGAGAAACTCGAGTTCGAGTCGGACTCAGAGCCATATGATACCCCTGCACGTCCCAAAAACAACATCAAGCTTTCTCCGCTGCCGCCCATCCCAGACAAATCGAACCTGGTCAGAACCGACTCGAAGAAATCGACGAAATGGGGTTACGGCTGGGGTGTTGGCAGAATAAAGGAGAAGGAACGAGAACTCTTGGAGAGGAGTCCATCTGTCAGCTCGGAGAGATCTCCCCCGCAATATAATTCCCCTACTCGCTCTTCTTCGAGATCCAGCGGTAGCAAACGTCCTGGCGTCTTCTCGAACGATTCATCAAGTACCCTCGTGGGGTCTGCTTTGGAACGCAAGATAGGCGAAGTAGCATCGATCAAGGAGCGTGTGGATACGACGGACAGGCTTGAGCAGATACGCAGACTTCTGATAAAGGATGGTCTTGACTACTAGTCAGTACCCGATATCACTTATCATCCATCCCCTTACGTATTCTTTCTTTCTAGTGTCATCCCTTCCGAAGATCCACATCAGTCTGAGTACGTCGGCGCCTGCGACAAACGCAGGGAATGGGTTTGCGGGTGAGTATATCCATGGTCTCGCTTTGTTCATGACCGCCTCATGCCGCGCACAGATTCCCTGGCACTGCAGGCCAAGCCATTGTCTCGAAGACAGCAGCTTATTTTGTCACTGACTCTCGGTATTGGTTGCAAGCACGCGAGGTATTGGATCCTAACTGGCATCTGATCCCAGCGGGCGACGTTAATGCACCGAAGGACTGGATCGATTGGGTGGTGGTAGGTGGTTCGTGAGTCGAATTTTGATAGGATCTTGAAGTCTCGCTGCAGGATCGCGCTAAAGGCTCCAAGCTCGGTATCGATGCTAGGATGATCTCGCACGAGAAAGCGACTCAACTCATTGCAAAACTTAATACGAGAGGATCCAAGTTGGTGTTCCCTCCCCAGAACTTCATCGATCTTACCTGGAAGGACAAGCCTATGCGCTCGAAGGATACAGTCTTTCTCCATTCTTTAGACTTCACCGGCCAGGATGCAGCATCCAAACTTGCCGAAGTACGACAATGGATTCGAGCACAGCCGCCATCTGTGCCCTCGTACTCCAAGTCACCACCAACGGCATCACAGATGCATGTTGGAACTCTCATCACTTCACTATCAAATATAGGTATGCAAACAACTTTGATTTGGTATCATGCTGACAGTTTTCCATCAGCGTACTTGCTGAACTTGCGCGGATCTGACATCCCCTTCAACCCGTTATTCTACGCCTACCTGTTCATTTCTCTCGACAAAATCATCCTCTTCATTGATTCAACCAAGCTCAATGAGGAGATCGAAGACTACTTACGCTCTCTCAAGGTGGAGAGACGGGAGTACAATGATATCTGGACGTTCCTTCGACGAAGAGAATGGGGCGAGGGAAAATTGCTCATTTGTCCTGAGACGCCCTACGCGATTTCACTGATGCTGACCCACTTTCGCTACACTGTCGTACCCTCCCACGTTGACAACATGAAGGCCGTCAAGAATGAAGTGGAGTTAGAAGGCTTGCGGCGTGCATATCTACGTGATGGAGTTGCCTACGTGTGTTCCACTAGTGCCTTACCCGTGTCCTCGCTCTCACGTCAAATTCCCCAGGTTAAATGGCTTGCTTGGCTGGAACAAAAGATTCAACAGGGTTACGAAATAACGGAATGGGAAGCCGCGTGGCGTCTCACAGAGTACAGGAGGCAGAACAAGCATTACTGGGGCCTCGCATACGAGAGTATCTCTGCGAGCGGGCCCAACGCAGGTGAATGATCTGTGCATTACTCCCTATGTTTGTTATTAATTTTCCGATGCTGTAGCTCTGCCACATTATTCGCCATCTAAACTGGATGCAAGAATGATTGATCGAGAAACTCCCTACATGAAGTACGTGCTAGAAGCTGCTGGTGGTATCTCCGATAGGGCTTATCACCTTCTATTACCTCAGCGACTCCGGTGGTCAGTACCGAGACGGCACATGTGATACGACTCGCACTGTCCATTTTGGTCGCCCGTCACAGGACCAATCTGAAGCTTATACCCGCGTACTGCAAGGCCATGTACGTCAATGGCGTCTCATCCATCAAATCCTCCACACATAATACTTATCTTTACCCCAGATCGCCATCGATAGTGCTGTCTTTCCTGAGGGGACTACGGGGCTTCAATTAGATGTTCTTGCTCGCCGCGCCTTGTGGAAAGATGGTCTCAACTACCTCGTACGTTTATCCTCATGGTTCACTGGTGCCCGGCTTAACGTCATCTGCAGCATGGCACGGGCCATGGCGTTGGCTCATTTTTGAATGTGCACGAGGGACCGCATGGCTTCTCGAGCAGCGTTCCTCTCGAACCAGGCCACGTTATCACCAATGAACCCGGATTTTGTGCGTTTCTCGCTTAGCGGATTGCTCAATACCCTGTCCTGACGGAATTCTCTATATTAGACCTCGAGGGAAAATGGGGAATGCGCATTGAGTCTGCTTTAGCCGTTAGACGGGTCAAGGTGTGTCGGGTCCCTTTATTGCCGCCGTTGTAGCCATCTGATCGGAGATGAACGTAGACCAAGGGCGAATTCAACGGCGATATCTGGCTTGGATTCGAACGCCTTACATGTGTACCCATCCAAACTCGGATGGTGAAGGAGAACATGCTTACTAAGGAGGAGAAACAGTGGCTAAAGGTGCCTCGCTGGCAATTATCTTATATATCGGACAACCGGCTTACCTGTTGCCCCATCTCTACAGGATCACAACAAGAAGTGTCTTGAGAAACTAGAGCCTTATCTCAAAGATGACAAGCGCGCCCTTAAATGGCTCAAACGTGAAGCTGATAGAGGTATTGGGGTCGCTGCCCCCGGACCCGGTGGGATTACGATTGATTGGGACTAGTCCACTATCATCCTGCTTTTATTTTCGTTTTTCTTTCATCGTTTTTTTTTCAGTCTGCGACATCACGGTGATTGCCGTTCGCAGCCGATCTCAGCCTCCGCTTCTGCGATACCTCTTAACTTCACCTCGGCTTCCTGCCTGAATGATATTCTCACCTCTACTCTCTAATTCGACGCGTCTCATCATACCATATGTTGCATAACTAACTAGAGGAACTCGTCGCAGAACGATTTGTCCTCGAACGACATTTCTATGCTACCACCCAGGGACGGGATTTACTTGTTTCCATATCTTGATAACATTATTGGAACGTGTATTTGATGCGAGTCGAGTACAGTGCTCCATTGCTTGTAGGTACATTTCTTTTGATCTCTTTATTTTTTTGTTTGCTTTTTTTTCCTTTTCTTACTCTGCCGCAGGCGCAGAGGTTACGGTTAGGAACCAGATAGACGTGGAATCACGATTCAGCAATGCTATATGAATGTTTTTTGCCCATCTCTTCGTGTGACGCGTCGCTTGCGAGACCAGGAAAGGTTGCGAGCCTTTGTCTCACATTCAAGCTGATACAGCAGGTCTATCGACGTATAGGACGAGCCCCTTCATATCTCTACCAGATGGCATGAACCCTATTCTGCTTTCCGTCATCGCAGATACCACTATTTCTGTTCCATGTACCAAAGCCCATGGATGTTATCTGGTTCTGTGAGAGTGTGGGATTCGGGTATAGTATGTATCCGAACGTGGACCATTGGAGAAACCCGAGGCGTCCGCATGGGTACAAGAAGAGGGTGAGAGCTTGTGCGCGATCGTGGGTCGAAGAGAACGACCATGAACAACCGGGACACGAATGTGGGAGAGATTTCATATCCCTACTAAAAAGGATGACGGCAGCCTGCGGTTTCTCCCAACCCTACTTTGCATTTCGTCGTCGTATCTTTGGCTGATGAGTCCCAACGTCGCACGGGTGCCGTCCGTTTTGGGTGAGCATCTCCGCTGAGAGTTCGGGCACAATACCTGTGGAAGCCGAAGAGAGGCATGCGATAAATCCGAGGCATCTTCGCAGAAGGTGTGAGATATTCGTTGGCATGAGCCAAGCTGTATCCTCCGCCGCTGTGGTGTGGGAAAAAACCGAGAACACACTCCACAGCATACTCGATCTGGATGAGCTGGCGTGTGGTGTTGACCTTCGAGGCCATGATCTGCGGTCGTCGCGCAAAGGATGGGTTATGGGATTCTGTTTAGTGTTCTGGCGGCGAGCATCCTCCCTGCCAAAAGTCACGCATTCTGTTGTCGACCGATAACGACTGTCCCAGGAGAATGACGCACAGGTGAGCAAGGCTTGGGCCAAGTGGAGCAAGTGGTATCATCGAATTCTGGGTTGGTCTCCATGATGATAGGGCACTGCACATGTCAGATCAGCCTGCTTGCGCCCTTCTGCGATGGCGTAGTTTGCCATATCCTAAGTCGCTTGGGACGGGTCTCCAACGGATCTGGAGGGTCATGTGGTGGGGTTTTGGTTTGGGCGCGCAGGTATCCAAAAGATCCCGAATTTGAAAATATTCTTTGATGTATACCTGTTGGTCCACGTTCGAAAAGGGGTGTTCTCGCATTCGTGCGGGAAGCTTCTAGTTCTTTCTCGAGAACAGTTTATGTTCGCGACTGCTTCGCGTCCTAAATATTGTGCCGAATGGCAGTGGTAATTATCGGACACGTTGTCGACCTAGTAGGCTACTGTGGGGTTGGATGTTGCGGCGCAACTGATCTGGTACAGGCTGGGTAGAAGGGCAATAGTCGAATTGGGGGCGCCGATCTGTGCTTGCAAGGGAGGATTACAAACAGAGTCGGAACATGGGGGTAGACCTTGTTGCGGACGTCTGAATAACATTGTTCGGGAAACTTCGGGTTGTGGAGCAGGTGTCTGGCAATCGCCGAACTTCATCTGGGGTATTGCGCCGGATACGATCCTTTCCTGTTCCAATATCAGATGTGACGGCCGCCCGCAACGGTTGCCACTGATCTACGCCAGGTGATAGCTGACGGGCCTGCCAAGCGAGGAACTATGAAGAAGGTCACCGTTATCAAGCGGTAATAATCATGTTAATGATACAAAGAACCTTTTTGATAAGTACCAATGCAACTTGGGAGTACATACCTCTGACCTGGAAGATCATGTGAGAGTCGTGAGTCGGTCGCTACCGTCGCCAAGCTGTCGGAGTTTTGGCCGCCTCGGCCTTTGTTTACAGTTCCACCCAGCCGTCAGCTCGACTTGCAAGTCAACGGGGCAAAAACCATAAGTGAATCCTCTGCTCCGAGCTCTCCCTATTCTGATACCATCAATAACATCGAGGCCCTTTCAATGTGCGGTCCCTGAAATTGCCTGATCTTTATTGAAGCAATTTTTACCTGCCGTGCCGCCAGATATGTTTCGTCGATGCACAGTGAGTTAGCCAACTCAGTGGGATGGGTTTCTATCGGACCAGACGGATCGGCTGCTTTATCACTAAATATACCTAGGCCACAGGATATCAGCGCGTTATAGCGCAGGTCGCGTCGCGCTCACGGTTCTGTCAGACCATTACATAGCTCACAGTCCCTGCCCAATCAGACTCCAACCAGGTGGTGGTGTGAAACCCATCTCAGATCTCAACTGGCCCACGCAAGGGGTCTGTGAGCCAATTCGTACCTCATTCGACTTACAAGGTTCATGTGTTTTATCTGCTATGCATATGGCGCTCGGGGTGCGCGAGTGCGTGCCCTGCGCCTTTTCAACTGCCTTGAATGCCTCATTCAGAAGTCCCGGGGAGAGTCGTAGTGTGGTCCAAGCGTGACTCAGACGAGTAAGAACTTCATTAGCCGTTATGGCACTTGCTCAGAGCGCGAGGGCATTATTTTCATTGGACGACTTGCTGCTCAGCACTCAGTGCTCAATTCCCCCTTCCGATGAGAAATGTCTCATCGAGAGGTGGCACGACTACTGTCCACTCGTGCCACCGTACTAGATGGATTTTTTCTCTCGTCATCAGTGAGAGCGGAAAGTGTCATTCCCTGTCCCGGGTGTGGAGGTTGGAGAATCTGCGAAACCATACTTCTTGTTCGCGTATGTACCAGATGCATGTGCGGGGGCCAGCCTTGATCCTGCTTTGCTTACTAGGCGAATGATAGGCTCAGAGAGGAAAACCCTTTTCATAGACCACTATCGACGGACATGGATTATGATGACACTGAGGAGTACTAATGCAATTTACGGCTGTCTTGTGGTCACACTGTTCCGCCACTTGCCGGCATCAACCAGATAAAATATAGGGTGTAAGGTTAGTTGTGGACTCACTACTCATCAAGATGATGTCAAACCAGCGACGTCCGGTGATCGTGTACGTTGATTTACGATATGAATCTGGCTGTGTTATGTATCCAGGGGTCAATGCACGGTGGCTTTGGGAGGTAGAAAGCGTCTCATGAGTTGCTTGGATGCTCACCTTGGTAGAAACTCCGTGTTCTGGTGTTGGCAGCTGAAATTACTGGGTGCTGAGGGCCACTCTGCGTGGCTTCCTTCTGTTAAAAATAGAATACATACATGATTTGCATGAGGTGTTCCTATAATAATATTGATGTTGAGTGAAGATTCCTGGGAGTGAGAGGGACCGGCGCTCTCACCCCCAGCCTCTAACGTTTGATGGTTGCCTGTTGGCCATTGATACACTTACCCCACTGGTGATAGCAGAGATCCGCTGGTCCTAAACCGCTTTCAATAGCTGCATAAACATTTACACGGGTGAAACACGAAGGAAATGAAATCTTTGTTGTTTACGACATCCATAACCCTTGAGAACAACGCGGCCCGGCTTCCATGAAACTCACCTGTGCGGTTGTAGTATCGTTTCACTGCAGGATTTCACTGCGCTTGCACCATTCAAGGGTTCACGTTTAGACCAACGCGTCGGTCAGGCACGCAGCTCGAATAATGGATTTTGATTCGCGGAATGATGCTGAGTATTAAATGATTTCTTGTTCCAGTGCCATTGTGCGACCTCTTCGCGTGATGAATTCTGATAAAAGCTACCAGGGTGAGACTGTTATCAGGAACATACTAATCATGTTATCAACACCGAAAACTTTCTCTATGCATCCAGTGCAACTTACGACACGCCAAATGTCTGTTTCTGGACTGGCGCATCAAATTTCACATGAGTTTGACGAGACCAGTGAGCGAGCAACGGTACCTTCACACATCTTGATCCGAGATCGTACTATAGCATGCTATGCAGTAGACTTATCATAACAGCGAAGTTGGACTGGCACTAGGATGGGTCACCGGACAATTCCAAAGGTGGGTGATTGAAAAATCTCCCGCATGAAAGCGCTATCTAAACGATACTGCAGGTTCTGTTGTTTGAATGCCTTAGAGCAAGCCATTTAATTATCCCACGCCACTGATGGTTGGTAGGCTCGATCCATCCATCAAAGCTTTACTCCGCTGTGGTAAGATCTAACATGGCTGCGCTCCTACCGTTGAGTACGCAAGTCTGTACGCCCTTGGGACCAATCTATAAGTACCCACGCATAACAATGACCACCAGCCTCACACTCTGAGAGCCCTCCACACCATGGCTCTATCTTTGCTCGATGTCTGCCTCTTCGGAGCAGGCTTATACGTTTTCAAACGACTACTCGATGCTCGGAGACAGTCCACTTCGCTTCCACCCGGACCCATTGGGTGGCCAATAGTCGGTAGTCTCTTCGACATACCTACCAAGAAAAACTGGGAAACTTTTGCAGCGTTGGGCAAGAAATATGGTACGCACACCCTGATCGTCTCAAGTCATGGTCACAAATCTTCTCAGGGGAAATTTCGTCCTTAAGTATCCTGGGGACGAATTATGTTGTTCTCAACTCGTACAAGGCCATTAATACGATACTCGAGAAACAGAGCATCAAATGTTCGGATAGACCACGCCTGACCTTCGCATCCGATTTGGCCGGCTTAGACAAGGGAATGCTCTTTGTTAACTACAATGATCGGTTCCGCAGTTATCGCAGGCTCTTTTCTCGCTTGTTCGGAAGCAGGAGTATCACCGCGGCATTCAACCCCATCGAAGAAGAGGAGACCTACAATTTCTTGCGCAACGTATTGAAGAAACCCGAAGATCTCAACAAACATATTCGTCGGTAAGTGTACTTCAATTGTCGCTTGGTATATGTGCCAACTTTCGCTAGCAATGCTGGTACCATCATTCTCAAGGTTGCATATGGATATACCGTCAAGGAAGGAGGAGAAGACCCTTTTGTCGAATTGGCGAACAAGGTCATGCATGTGATTTCACTGGCTGCAAATCCTGGCGCATACATCGTGGACACTATCCCTACATGTAGGCCCCTTTCTCAATGTCCGTCATTGTTAATGCATGCTCACGCGATTTACAGTACGATACCTCCCAGAATGGTTCCCTGGTGCAACCTTCTTTGAGGAGGCAAAGAGATATCGTAATTACGTAAACGAATCCGTTTCAAAGCCTCACCAATGGGTCATGCAGCAGATGGTAAGATATATTATTTTCTTTGTTAATGCAGCGCGTCTCATGTCTGTTACGAGGCGGCAGGCACTGCGAGCCAATCTTTTGCGTCCACCTTGTTGGAGGGAGTCGAAAACCCAGAGGAAGAAGATATCATCATGTGGGCTTCCTCCCAGGTGTACCTCGGTATGGTGTTTGGCTCTTAACGGCACCCCCATATTCATATTGTTTCGCAGGTGCATCGGACACGGTATATCTCTTTCTGATGAAATGAACTATCTACTGATAGTACCTCATTAACAGGTCGTCTCTGCTATCTATGCATTCTTCCTCGCGATGGTTTTGTACCCTGATGTCCAAGCCAAGGCACAGGCAGAAATCGATTCGGTTGTAGGCACAGACAGATTGCCCGGTTTCAATGACCGGGATTCCCTTCCTTATGTCAACGCACTCTGCAAAGAAGTCCTTCGGTGGCACTCTGTTGGACCGCTAGGTACCGTTTTTTTTCCTGTGATGTCTTGAGTACGCTCACAAAGCTGAAAAACAGCAATGCCACACGTCGCTACGGAAGACATCCATTACGAGGGGTACGTTGTTCCAAAAGGAACGTACATTATCGGAAACTCGTGGTAAGCATTGTGTTGAACTCCCAGTGTACTCGAATAAATACGTGTATTCGCGCTCAGGGCGATTCTCAAGGACGACGCTATATATCCAGACTGCCACGTATTCCGCCCTGAGCGGTTCTTGGGTCCGACGCCGCAACCGGAGCCTGGGTTGGTTTGCTTCGGATACGGCAGAAGGTAAGCTCATGGCGTGCCTATCGTTGCGGAGTGAACACTTCTCAATTCACCTCTACTCCATTGTATCATGCTAGGATTTGCCCAGGTGAGAGCCTTCCCCGGACTCGATTGTAATTGTGCATCCGCTAACGCTATCGTCATTGCGTCAGGTTTCCACCTCGCAGAAGCGGCTCTCTTCATCTCGGTTGTCATGTCTCTCGCTGCACTCAAGATTTCAAATTCTGTCGAAAATGGTGTAAAAATCATTCCGGAATACGATGTTACTCCTGGAGCGATTTCGTGAGTACCTGTCATGACATCTCAACGTACGCATGGATGACGCTCGATCTGGTATCGCTAGCCACCCAACGCCATTCAAGTGCCACATCACTCCTAGGACTGCTCAAGTGGAGGCCTTGCTGCGCACTTGATTGTTATCTTCACTGGATTGCATCCCTTTGCGCTCCGGCTGAACCACCGATTCAATCATGTAGACATCAGAGTTGGATCCTAGAGAGACTACAAGTGTTTTTATTTGAAGATATGTACTTGACATCATTACGTCTTTCTGATTAGATTTTGTGTCTTGATCACCACGTTCAACAACGTTCACATCTCATTGTTTCCCGTACAGTGCGGGAGCATTACATCAATGCATCATGCTTTGGGATCGCACGCTCGATACATGGCCCTGATGACTACAGCAAGTTTGTCAGAGACCGGCGCCGTCGCGAAAGATGAGGTACTATCTCGTGGTACTTAGTTGCACCGACTGGTGGCGTTTTCTGGCAATGTCTCACGGTTGGTGTCGCTGTCGGGTCCTTTCCTGTTCTCTCAAACTTGACAAGCAAGCTCACAGACGCACGCTGCACGCTCCCAGGCTCGAGCCTGGGAAGCTACTCCAATGAAGTCCCGCAGTACTTCACCCGGGTGTTTCATATCCATCGTGTCTCCGACGATTTGGGTAGTCACCACTCATACCGGGGGTCGCCCACTGATCGGAACTCTTCAACACCCAAGTTGTGGCGCCGCATCGCCACTGATTGCAACGTTGTAATCGTGCTAAAGATGTAGTAAGCGACACCCACATACATACCTCAAACTTTGTTGCACGCGCTGTGAGGCCAGCGGCCAGCCTGAGAGCACCCCAACGTGTTCCGCCTGACAATTTCCGCACTCACGTAAACACGGTCCGCGCGCGAGGTTTGTTGCGCCACCGGGTTACTTGCGATTGCCCCTTGGAGGGCCAGCCACCCAGTCACGCAGGTTGGCGTGGGCGGCCCGCTTCGTTTCAGCTTGGTTGTCGGTGACAACCTTTGCTCTGCTTTCCTAATGTGAATTTCCGTGGGCAGGCTATCTCCTCCGTTGGCACCCTGAAACTTTTAACATCCTAGCACTGAGGGGTCACGCCGTCAGAGTCGGACGCGGTACACATCTAACTCATGCAATCGAGTCTGCGGCAATCAATCTTATGCACAGCTCATGATTTCAGCCGTACCTTTCTTTCGTGCGATGATGTCGAGTCCCGGACTTTGGGGGGGTGGGAAATTTTGTTCGGTAATAATAGGCAGTGCTGCTTTTGATGATCGCAATTCCCATCAATGTGCCTTTGTCGGTTTGGGAAGTATGTAGTCCTTTGGTGATACTCTCAGGCTGTTGGAACTCTACTAGTAGGATGTCCTGATTGTGAAACACTCACGATGCTTGGAAACGAAAGCGATGCCACGGGTCGTCACTCCAATGGGATTCGAAACCTTTGACCCAACCATTACTCTCCCGCTATGTCGTGTTTCGTTGCAAATCTTCTTCTGGGCAGACGGCAAAATCATCCATTGAGTGGAACTAGTTGTGGTGTGCTCCAGATTTCGAACACCGAAGTTGTTCAAGTTATCCCAGATTCCCAGAGTTGACGTCGACTCTGGAACACTTCTTGAGCGTTCGTGAGCAGCAGGTGAATCTCATAGGGTTTGTTCGATATGACTACGCATTGTCATCTAGCTCAATCATTTGAGGTGGTAGGTTGAGCCGTACGGTTTTTAAATACGCCCTTGGACCTCCGAGATGGATTTCATGGCCTGATGAGCGGGGGAGCACATCTGCGAAAACGTGTGGTTCTCACTGGGAGTCAGCGAGGAATGGGGAAAGTAGCAATCTGCAACCACAAAGATGGCGTTTTATTGCCACCTTGTCGTCGAAAGCTCAGTTTACTTATCACTCGGCGTATAAAACAACATCACAGATAATGTCCATTCGACAGCAAGTAGCAACGTAACATGTGTTTGGGGTTTTATACGGTTGGGAAAAGGCAGATTGAGTGCGAATCAGGGGGTGGATAGTAACAGACGAGACGAGAAAGGCATTCATACTAAACGGAGGTTGCGATTTCAAATAGACGACAGATACCCAAGAACCCAAGACCTAACACGCTAAAAAGGGCTTTTAGTTGCACATATCGAGAAACAGGAAGAGGACCAGATATACCTGAGCGAAAAGTCCACGATCCAGTGCCTAGACGTCAAGGTTGTTAGTTATAAGTACGAAAATATGAGGTAGAGGATGGAAAAACGAACCGAGGCAGCGATTCACCAGTCAAGACATCCATCATCATCGACAACCAACCGATAAATAAAGATCGTAAAGAGCCGAGACGAAGTCGAAGGAACAAACGAAGCATGCAGATCCGCTTAAAAAGCTAAACGTCAAGAATGTCAGCTACCAGCATGAAAGGATAAGAAAAAGGGACAAACGTTCACAGCGAATCAACAGTAGAAACACGCGTCTGAACCAACGACCAAGGAGCAGATGAAAGACAGTCAAAAAAAAAAAAAGACGAGGAGAAAAGACAGTCAGGGAGGGGAAAGACGGTTGTATTCGCGTTTAGTAGGTCGTGCGATTAAAGTCGGCATGCGGATAGTGTCCTTGGAGTTGCTCGACGGCCCACCAGGCAGGAGTGCCGTAGGTGACATGGCTGCCGAGACCTTTTGGCATGCCGGAGTGTAGGATAGCGAGCATACGACCATCGCCAGTGAAGATGAGCGAGCCCGAGTCGCCCTTTGCGGAAAAGTTGCCGGACGTCTTACTATAGTTGTAAACGGCCACTTCGATAGACTCTTTACCAAACTCATCGCAAAGATACGCCTCCAGTCCGGAATAGCGTCCCACCGTAAAGTCGGTGGTGTTGCCATCCTTCCCGACGATGTAAAGGGGATCCCCATTCTCGTCGTAACAGTCGGGCGTAGCTAGGAGCTCGCGCTTAACAACACCCTGGATCCTAAGCAGGCCATTGGAGGGGAACTTGATCCCGGACGGATTGGAGTTATTAGGCCAGAAGATAGTGTTGAGTTCGTGGGAAGTAAATTTATTTCCTGAAGGTTATTTTTATGAGGCGAGATAGATATTCATGAGAGAGATGAGACGAAACGCACCAAGGTCGACGACGTTGCCCTGGAAGTTATCCTTGAACTTCTGCGAATCAAGCTCGACCGTGCCGATGTCCCGAGTGTAACGGTGCTCGTCGACGTCGACGGAGATGCTGGGTGCCCAGTCAACGAAGCCGATGTTTCGACGCGCAATGTCGTGCCATTGAGTATTGACCTCCTTGAAGAACGCCTGGAGCTTGACGTTGTTCCTGTTCACCTTGTTTAACTGACCTTTCTTAATCTCCAAGGCCTCCTCGTCCTCCTCCCCCTGCTCCTCGTTCTCGCTCTTCGGCTTGGCCTCCAGTCGCGCAATCTCTTCAGCCAAGCGGACGGCCTCAGCGACGTTCTTAGTGACCAAGGCTCTGATCTCGTCGGTGGAGCGCTGGAATCGACGGAATCCGCAGACCCGAACGTATTGGTGAGGGGCGCCACCGCCCATGAACTGGTAGTCCACGGTCGTATCCTCGCGGAGGATGTGCTTGTTGCTGACGGCGAGGACCCTAGCACTAGGCTCGCCATTCCTATCCTTGTTCTCGTGGAAGAAGAAGGAGACGGTACCCTGAG